>JARCZZ010031500.1:0-24749 GCA_030323915.1 Brotogeris chrysoptera
CCTCTCACTACAGTCCCTCATGAAGAGTCCCTCCCCAGCATCCCTATAGGCCCCCTTCACATACTGGAAGGCTGCTAGAAGGTCTCCATACAGCCTTCTCTTCTCCAGGCTGAACAGCCCCAACTTGCTCAGCCTATCTTCATCCAGGAGGTGCTTAAGCCCCCTGATCACCCTTGTGGCCCTCCTCTGCACTTGTTCCAACAGTTCTATGTCCTTTTGATGTTGACAACACCAGAACTGCACACAATACTCCAAGTGAGGTCTCACAAGAGCAGAGTAGAGAGACAGGATCACCTCCCTTGACCTGCTGGTCACGCTCCCTTTGATGCAGCCCAGGATACGGTTGGCTTTCTGGGCTGCAAGCGCACTTGCTTTTGTTAAATTTGGGCTTGCAATTAGAAGCAAGAAGACAAACCCAATAGAGGAAACTTCTTCATATACTAGGAACATAACAAAGGCTGCCAACATCCAGTAATAAATCTGCATCAGTAGTTTGAGAAAAGGCAAAGTAAATAGAGGCAGAGAACATTTTAAAAGGATGTATTCTTACATTTGAATCTCTACTGAAATCAAAGGAATAAAACTTGTTGATTTTTTCTAACAAATCAGTCAACTAAATTCAGCTATATCTGAAACCTGTAACTATTATCTTGAAAATTAAACCTCAGTGGAGGAAAATCAGAGGCTTTTTTAAAAAACATTCAAACTAAATTTTTGTTTATGAATAAACAAAAGTATTTACCTTAGCAAATTGTGCATTTATCCATTTTGTGAATGTTTTCTTTTGAACATCTTCCCGTTCATCTGCCAAAGAAAAGTAAAGCACTTCATTAGAATTGTTCAACAAAGTGGTATAGTATTATTGACTGAAGCTTCAGTCCTGGTTTGTAGTAAAGATACTAATGATAATTCAAATGCATTCAGGGTAACTAATTGTACATATTCCGTCCTTGGCAATTATATCATCATGTTTCAGAAAGCCTACAGGTTCCCTATATAGTCATGGTCTATATCCCTAGCTCATCTCACCCACCCTGTGGTTTCTTTTCTTCTGTAACAAAGCATTTGGCAGTAAGACCTGAAATATCCCATTCAAATTTTTAATTTTATGTATTAAAAAAAAAAAAGAAAGAAAAAAATTGTCACTGCTACCCAATGACATGAGCAATAGGAAAAACGCTTCTACGGCACTTTTATAAAAGTGCTTGAAATAATATGTTTACATGCACATCCTCATATTTCTTGAGGAAGTCTTCCAGATCACAGTGATAGTTCTCCATTGGTAGTCCCTGCCATAGGTTATGCATTTTCTGCCTTGTAGCTATTGACCTGTCACAATTTGTTATATATTTTTCCTCCAGTAGTGAAATTAAAAACAAACAAACAAACCCACACATTTGTTCAGCCATACATGAAAGTCCTTCTCAATTCTTTAGTACAAAAAAACATTCTAGATGGAGATCTACAGGTCTTAGGCCTTGATTTCTTTAAGTTGTAAGTCAAGCCTTGATGCAGAATTAAATGGACACACAAAGGCACAGTTCTGAACTGACACGCAAAGGTACAATTCTGACGTATTTTATGTCAGCAGGAAGACAAACAGGCCCTCAACTTAGAACCTAATAAGCATTTACTCAATAAGATCTGTAGGTATTATCCCTGAAATAATACAGAAGGTCAAACCTTTCTATGACAAAGTCAAACCAAACTAGAACTAAAGGGCATATGTGGAAAACACTGCAGAATGCTTACACTAAAATAAGGCTCACTCAACCCTGCCTTCTGGTTTGCAGTAAAGTTCTCTACTTTTCTTAAATAAAAAGGGATATTAGATTCCTATCTGAAATGTTTAGCAATTAATAATGTTAATGGAATTATCTGCAATTGAAAGTCAGGTATGGATGAGCCACATGAGAAATACTCAGCATTAGTAATGTATTTTGCTTTTCTCTCCCTCCACCCCTCCAAGGAGGCATGGAAAATCTCTTTGATACAATATATTTTTTGTTCTTAAAACCTCATCTCAATAGCACTTTAAAAGTGGCTTCTCACAAGAATGTTTTCTATTCTTTACAATAAAATATACTTAAGAAAAAAAAATAATACTAGAGTTTGTAAAACTATTATTTCATTAAAAAAACTTCTGCATACAAGAATGAGCATATTCTAATTCCATTCATGATTATGGTGAAGAGATTGTCAACGCGATAGTACTACTGGAAACATACCATAGAAGTCAATCATTATATGTATTCTGCCACTAATATAGGAGTATTTGCTATAATAAACTTTCCAGAGTTCTACTACTACCTATCCCAAATAATGCTTCCTGCTCCATCCCTTGCATGAAACTGGTATTTTAATACTTTGTTGGTTGAAGATGCATAAACAATATGATGTTATATTACAAACTTCTTCAAAAAAAGCATGAAAAACATTACATATAAACAGCTATTTCTATTTAATCATCTCTGTTACAAATGCCAAATGTAACCTTAAAACAGGGCAGAAGAAGAGTATGTGGTATTTGGGGGGGGGGGGAGGAAAGAGGCAAAACCGCCTTTTTCAGGCTGTTTAAACTTTCACTTTCCCACCACAGGCAACTGTAATAGCATTTTCAGTAACAGTGTGTGGTGTTTGGAGGTTTTTTCTCCCCACAAGGATACATGCCAAAGGTTTGATTGCTATTCAGCAATTTGTGTCCATTAAGCTAATAAAAACCAGGGTCTCTTGAGGAAAATGACAGTTAAACCCACAATCTGAATGTTTGAAACTTACTCAAATTTCAGGAAATGCTCTGCTACTTTCGCAAACACAAATCTATTCCACTGATGTTATCTTTATACAGAGATCATTTCAAGCACTTTTATCTCTAGATGCTTGGTCTGACAAGTTGTTAGCCACAGCAATTTGTTAGTCACAACCTCCTACCCTAAAAAATGATCAATGTCTTGGTTATGTACAGCATGTTTTCCCCAGTAAACATGACATTTTTCAAAAAAATATGTTCTCCTAACCCAGATTTATGGATTTAATGCAAAATGTGGAAGCTGAATGACATTTGTCTGGGTGCTGTAAAAACATGCCAGGAACACTCATCTGCCACTTCCATAATCCTGTATTTATAACAGATCCTTTAGCAGCGAACTGATGAATACCCTTGCAGGTATTTTTACTCTGAGTCAATAAAAATAATCAAATGGCCAGGCAGGTAATTCCTTCAGCTGTTCAAGAGGAATATAGTATGTTTACTTCTTTTCTTTCATGCCGGAAGAACTGCAGAATAGCATACTGTCTCCCTTCAGGCTAAATTTGAACATGAAATACTGCATGGATCCAGAATTCCTTTATCTCAATAATAACATGATCACTTCCCAAAGCAATAATTTGCTTTTATCAGAATGCTGGACAGAGTGGAACAGGCTTAACCTCCTTTCTGCAGGTTATCAACTCAGAAAATGAACACACTCAAGTCTACTGAAAGCCTTCCAGGGGAAAAAAAAATAAAATACTGACCTGCGAAATTTATCTGATTTTTTATGCACTAGAGCCTCGAGTACCACTGAACAGACCTCATTTTAACTAGAACACGCTCACAAATGGATCTTATTCTGATATTTCTGGTAGGATAAGCATCCAGCTATGCAACTGTGAATGCAAACCTCTTGAATTAGCTAACTGCAAATTTGACTTTAAAAGTATTATTCTAGTCTAGAGCTCATAAGAAATCATAGCCAGGAAAGAAAGTGAAGTATCAATGGACCTATAATCTGACAAAGGACAGTTCTAAGATTTAATCAGGTGGCAACAGTAATAGTGACAAGTGGCACACAGAAGAATACTTAGGAACATGCAATCAGGATTCAGCAGAACAAGGATGAGATTATTAATTGCAAGTGGTTAACAGACAACTTTCCTAGATACTTCATTAAGTAGTTCATGTTTGCAACCTACTGCTAAAATGAAATTCTTTTCTATTTTCCACCAAAAAAGGTGCAGTATTATGTTGTCATCCCTTAGTACACTACACCTATTTTTCCAAAACACCCCCCCACCAAATACTGCCAAACATATTAAATGAAAGATGGCAACAGGAAAAAAAAAAAATTAAAGTATCTGGTATACTCTAGATATGTCCTAAAAGCATACAGCAGTGTTAGCAAGTCATAAAAAGCAGTACTGTCAAACGATGTGAGCTGACGAATATCAAGCAGATTTTAAATGAACCAAGGTTCAGAAACATACAGTATATATGTCACTATATCATTCCATTTGTATGATATAAGCCACTCCGCCACAGAAAACATGGAGTGGGGGAAGCTCCACTCTCTGCATCTTTCTCTTTTTCTAGAGGATCTTCACTTTCTCTTAACTCATGAGACACTGGAATAAATAATGCTTTCACAGACACAGAATGACTGAGGTTGGAAGTGATCTCTAGATGTCATCTGGTCCAACTTCCCTTGTCAAGTAGGGTCACCAAGAGGAGACTGTCCAGGACCACACAGAGTTTGTTTTTTAATATTTCCAAGGATGGATACTTCACAGTCTTTTCTCCTACAGAGAATGAATCAATAGTGCATCTTTCCTATCATCTGCACTCTGCCTTCCAGAGATTCAGGTAGTGACAACCAATTTAAGTGGCTTAGGAAACTTTCCTGAGGTACAGCCAATTTTTGAAAATTAGAAGACATTCAACAAAAGTATGATAACACTTCAGGGGTATAAGAAATAAGCTGTATTCTCAGATTGTAAGCTTTAACTTGAAATAAAGAAACAAATTATTGTCCCTAAGATGCCAATAAAGACCTTACATGATACTTGTGGAATATCTGAATCACTGCAGACACTGGCAGGGATAAGAGGCTTGCTTGTGAGAGCAGTCTTCAGCAAACAGTTCCATCACAGGTTGGAACACAAACATGAAAAATGGAGACTTGTCTTATTCCATTATCCAGTGTTGCTTTGAACTGAGTTAAACCATAACTGAATAGCTATGTTTTGTCTACTGGGAACTATCAGGAAGAAGAAAAAATAATAAAAAAGAAAAAATAAAAAAGAATTCCCATACACTAGCTGAAAACTTTGAAACAATGGTCTTCACAGGCAGGCGTCAGTTCCTTCATTCATGGCAACTGCAGGTTCATCAGAACTGCACTGTACAAAATAAAAGCATCAGAATTGCTATTTTTGCTAGAAGCCAAACAACGCAGATTCAGAAAAGGCCAGCATTTGCTTCAGTGACTGGGAGTGAGTACCAGCTCTCGTGGGAACACTAGGAACAAAAGAGGCCACAGACAGTCACATTATTGATACTCTGGCTCCATCAACTCACTGTTCTTAGAGATTTCCATCACAGTGTTACAATACTCTGCCAGTAACTGCAACTGCTGAGAAATGTTCCCTTCCCATTCTTGCCTACTTGAGAGGGAGAAAAGAAATCAATGCAATACAATGACTGAATGACATTTGAGTGGACTAGCTTTGATTTTTAGTCATTGAGGTCATCCAAGACATTCACAAGCTGACAGGAAATACAATAGACTGCTTTGACAGACAGCCAATGATTTAAGTCTATTGGTCATGTAAGGCAATATGTAACATACAACTCTTTGTCCATCTTCTATAAATACACTGACGAGCAGAATTTATCTGAATACTGTTAAAATTTCCTGTTCCCTATGCTAACTCTTGAGACTTTACTGTGGAACACAAGTCAAATCACCATAATCAGACCATCACAGGCTTCTCAAAATACTGACGAACCTATTCAAAATCTCAGCAGAAACAGGAAATTTCAGTATGCAGAAAACCCTCATTAATACATAAATTTTAAAAAAGTACATCTCAATCCTCTGAAAAATAGTATATCAACATTTTCTGATGACGTGGTAAGATTCATGCAAATTCAGGAAACAAGCAGGGGTATTACTATACTGAAAAGACTGAATCTCAACTCTGCTTCCCCCATCCCCTTGTTCAAATACAGGAACTCAGAAAGAGGGATTCTATTTGCTGATCTGAACAGAAGAGAGAATGGCTATTAGACCCAACCTACAAGATTTCTACTGACGCCACAGGCCTAGACTGAATGTCACGCTGAGAAAGCCTTTTATTTTTCTCATTATTTTAGCTGGAATTGTTCTCTCATTGTAAATATTTCAGGGAAACGGTTTCCTGACTTTTCTCTCTCTCTTTTTTTTTTTTAATTCTTTAAGGCATTACAAGCGTTTATGTAATGTCTCATTCTTCTGACCTAGCTTCGCCTAATTACCTATTTTGGGAAAAACTAAAGAGTACTTTTGAGGACGAGTATGGACATCATGGGGTAGAAAAAGAGCAGAAGCAGTACAAAAGAGAGAACACAACTGAATGCTAGTCTGGAACAGAAGGAAAGAAAACAACAGCAACAACGCTAAAAGATGAAGAAGGGATGAAAAACAGAAGGGGAGGAAAACACTTTTTCCCTAGCTTGGGGAAAAAAAGGGCAAAAGATATATAGAGAAGTAAAAGTGGGATGGGAAAAGGCAAAGATATATTCTTTTGAGAAAGAAAAAGGTATAAGGCATTTCTGGTGGTATCTGGCAGCTAGAAGTTATATGCAGGAAAATAGTGAATTTGAACAAAAGAACCACCCAAGTATGCACAGAAAAACAGCACAGTGTGATCTGCCTCTCCAGGCCATTAACCACTTAAAAAACCAAAAAAAAACAAAAAAACAACCCCACAACACAAAACCAAAACAAAACAAAAACCCAAAAAGGAAGATTTGACTAGCACCCAAAAATACCAGAATAATGCAAGTTAGATATGATCCCTAAAATAATAACAGGTGAAATGTACACACAGACTTTGGTTTGAACAAATATATTTGCTGCATGTTTGTTAAAAACACTCCCCCCAACCCACCTTTCCTCAGCCCTTTCCCCTAAATAAATTGCAGCAGGTACAACTCCCGAGGTAAAAGCAGGAGCACAATTCCAATAGAATTAAATAATAAATAAATAATACAATAAACAGAATTTAGGTTACATTTTCAGAACATTTTAAGTATATACAATATGGGCTATTCAGCTCCAATTCATACATTGGTAATGGCATTCCCAGGAGTTGGTCTAGTCCTCCTCTGGTCTACCACATGCAAATACACTTAGGAAGCTGATCATACTTCTCTCTGTCTATGGATTTGATTCGGGAGGAAGAAGCAGAACTGCTAATAGAAAATAACCCTCCTGAAGAGCCCATGGGCTGGTCACTTGCTTCTTGCTGGCTGGCTGTTGAGTGGAGTGCCTAATGAGTCAGCTGTTTAGATAGAAAAAAAAGAACAAAAACAAAACCCAGCGAAAGAGGACCCTGATTTTGCGTTTCTTGTCATCACTGGCATAAGAGCATGGGAAGGGAGTAGCAGCGCTTTCTTCTCCCATATCACTTGACACTACACTAACTGTCAAGACATTCCCCTAAAATGCTGGTGATCTACCCGTGCCTTAGGCTTAGCTCTGCAAACACAAGCTTTACTGATTTTGTTTTTTTGTTTTTTTTTTCTTCTTCTCTTCCTGAAATTTTGGATCCAGGACCCAGAAAGTTTTTCCAAAAGGGAAATCACTTCTAAAATGAAACCAAAAAGCTTCACTGCTTCAATACGTAAGATTTCACCGCAAAGGATAAATCACTTCCCAAAAGTAAAGAGCAAATATATTTCTGCCTGAGAAACTGGTGCTCAAAACCGAAGGATTTCGGCTTATGACTTAAATTATCTTCACATGGAAATATATAATGATTCCTTCGGATATTCAGTTGTGCATAAATAGTGTACCCTTTATTATTTATTTTTCAATATCATATACATACATTGGCAAACAAAAAATAGGTTTAACATATTAATAGAAGTGCGTGCTATTTCAGCATCATACCATCAATTTAGAAGTATTTTCTGAATACTGTAGATGATATATTACATGCTAAACTGAGGTAACATGTTTACTTTTACTTAAACCTCCATGCTGGTTAGAACTGCTACAGCAGCTTAAATCACTGCAGCTTTCTGGAACTTGCAGCACACTACATGATTGAACTATATTATCAACTTCTTGTCAGACACCACTGAAATCATACAATCATAGAATCAACTCGATTGGAAAAGAAAGACCTTTAAGATTGTGAAGTCAAACTTTAACCTAGGACTGCCAAATCCACCACTAAACCATGTCACTAAGGGCCTCATCTACACAGTTCTTGAACACCTCCAGGCATGATGATTCCACTACTTCCCTGAGAAGCCTGTTCCAATAATCCATATTGCCAGGACATACAAGTACCTTGACAAAATACCAATAAAGATGATTTATAAGCTTTTCTTCTTGTTATTAAAAGCAATAAAAAAATAGAAAACAAAAAACTGTTTAGCGTTAGAAACTATATCAACTTCAGCATAAATCCACAGAAAATTTGGGGAAGTTACCAATATTACTAAAACATGAAAGAAAAGTAAGAGGAGTTCACAGATACTAACTTCATCTTTTCAAATTAATAAGTTTGAGGAAAATATCTTACTATTTCTTGTTGGATTATTTTTAACAGAAATTTTATTTCTTTTTTACAGATTAAGGAAGTACATGTTAAAAGCTGATGAGACATCATGCAGTGCTACAGAAAATCAACAGGGACGCCATTTTCCATATAGATTTACTACTACTATTATTACACATAAAACCTACCAGAACTCTACAACCCAAAAGTGCAATTTCTAAAACAGGTGATGAAGGATACTTCGTTCCTTTCATCTCCTAAAGACTGCTAAGGACTTGTAAGGTCACTTAGCAAAGAGATCACACCCTGCTCAGAGTAAAGAAATAACATTTGCTGCTCTGTCACATCTGTGGTTGTTCATCTGACTTGGAAAAAAAAGGTAGAATCTAAAAGGTTTAACTCAGAGAGTGACTAAATGTGATAAACAGATTAAATATGCCTTAACTGTATTAACTCTGGTTTCAGATGTCCTTGATTTAACCCATCTTTGCCCCTTCACGGAGAAAAACGGAATTGTTAACAGCAGAGCAATTGCTAGCTCTCAAAAAAAACAGTATCACCTTTTTTTTTTTCTTTTTCCCCCTCCCTCCTCAGGGCACACACATATTTTCATACTCTGCTCCTAGTGGAGGAAGGACTGCAGTGTTAGGACAGATTGATAGGCACAAGCAGGTAGGCAAGGCTGCAGCAGTCCCTCTGCGAGCCCTAAAATACAGCCAGCACCAAGAAAATCCTCATCAGTCAAGGACTAATAAAATTGGTTTGCGTACACAGTGTGTTTAGTGGCAACTCATAATAACTGCTGTTACTCCTCTGTACCAATGATCTGAGAATTGCTGAAACTAATTTAAGGCAAGCGCTCTTGCCTTGGCTGCAGTTACCAAGCCGTCTCAAAGCAAACCCCAGCATTATAAATGTTCCTGTCACCACAGTGGGAAAAGTTTCATACCAGAAAAAAAGCAGCACTGGCAGATCCTGTATTTCAGCAATGTCACATAAAAAATCTCCACAAAATAAGAAACTTGGTTTTCAGCAATTTCAGATGGCTCTGGTCTTAATGGTTTTCACAAGGAGAAAGTTGTTATATGCACTGTAAAGAGGAAAAATATGGTAAATGAGCTGTTGTCACCAACAGTGAACTTTCCTTGCCAGGACACAGAGGTTGTAGGTTTTTTTTGGGGTTATGTTTATGTTTTAAGCTTAAAAAACCAAATCAGTATTTAATTGATCAGCAGGTCACCTCAGAGTAAGCCATGATACAGGCACTGCTGGGAGTGTTAATAGAGAATAATTATTAAAAAATAACAAAGTCAAAGTTATGTAACTAGTTCAAATTATCCACAATTCTTATAACTTATATGAAAAATGCACAGCTGCCTTTAATTTTGTTCAGAAAACTGAACATACATGCTTACTGTTAGTCTGACCGTATCTTTCCTTAGCTAGAGATTCTTACAATCTAGGTTTCTGTTTGTGTTCAAATATGAACAATAAACGACAAGGGACCAAGGATAGTAAGATTTATTCATGAGCCAGTCAGAGCAGCATACATCAAAAAGCAGAAATAGGAGCCCGCAACTTTCCAAATAACAGACTGTTCACTAATAACAAATGAAGCTGAAAGAAGCATCAGGATTTAAAACAGGTATTCAGATTCTAAACCACACCAGTACCTAGTGTTTCACACAAGCTTCTGATGTAAAAATGAAATTGCTGTACTGTTTTCAGCAAATGCCACCTAGTGATAGATAATTGCAAAGCTTTAAAGAGCTTTTTTTTTTTTTAATGCATTTTCTATCAGATTTTCAGATTTGTTTCTATTAAAAGAAAAAATTAACAAAAACTTCACATGGTCAAAGGCCATCAAAATTCATGTCACACACATGCAGAACACAGGAATGAAGATGGGTTAACCACAGGTAAAGGACAAACATTTGTTTCAGTTTTTGTTTAAATATTCATTACAAATATCCACCCTAAGTACCAGAGTGATGGCTAGCACTTGCCTGTAATATTTCAAGTTCCTTTTTCGTTCCTCTGTCAAAAGCAATCAGAGAACAGGCTGTTCTAGTCTGCTGAGTGACTGCTGTCTACTTTATTTCATCTGACCCAATTAGTGTCTGAGTTAATTAGTAGAAGTTGCCACTGAGACATGTATCAGAGAAGTTTGCAATTAATGAGAGCAAGGTGTTAATATGCAGTTGTTTACAATATGCACCCTGTTCTTGCAGTGAAAATACTGTCTCAGCAAAACTGATAACATTTACTGGCCCACAGCTAGGCTTCACCTTATTATACACTATTTGCAATACTTTGAAAGAAAAGAAAGCATGCCCCTAAACACAGCTGTATAAATGAGAGGTAAGGGATCGGTATTTTCCACTATTTTCACCTCACTCGAAGTAGGCAAAGTAATGATGAATGTGTCTAAATCAAAGTTGTGATTTATTTCATTCACAAAGGACTGCTACAGATTGCACGCTGTCAGGTCTCTTGCCTTCCTCCCACCATCACTTTAAAGGACAGAAAAGAAAGGATAGTCAGATTTAAAAAGCCCCTGCTGACAGATCAAACTGACAGAGGGGTGGGGAGGGAACTAACAGAATAGAATTTAATTCCTCTAGCCCCTTTCTAATTTCACAGCTATCTTATACTGTTTGAAATGGCTCAATGGCACAAGTGACTAAAGGATCTTATATTTTCAGAAATACACATTAGGGTCTGAGTTTTTAATCTATTGATGCACTAAACATCACTTCCTCTTATTACCCCACATTTGGGAAAACTGCACTGTTTCACAGAGGTGAAAGATAATTCAAATTAGATAAAAGTCTAAATACCAGCACTTGATAGAAAACCTGGCTTGTGAAGAAGCATGTTAAACATGTGTCCTCTACACTCTATAGCATTCAAGTATTCTTCAAAGGAAAGAGAAAGTCACTGAATTTCTAGATAGTCCATAAGCAACACCTTGCTAACAACCATAATGTTTCCTGTGGACTGTTCTTCCTTCAGCTTTTTTATGAAGCTTCTGTTTTTCATTAAATAGCTTTTGTTGAGAAGCGACCATTTAGGTTCTTGCACAAAAAACCCCACTCAAATTGGAAGAAGGCAGGGAGGGGAGGAGGTATTTGCCTCTTTTTGTTATTAATATACTGGAAAATGGAAGCACAACAGAAAACAGTTTAGCTCTTCATCCTAAATAGGGTGACCACCACTACAAGGAAAATGCACTTTATAGTATTTTTAAAACAAAATGTATTGAAATCAGAATTCAGCAATGTGCCTAGAGCAATCAATAGTTTTGGCCCTTTGTTTTCCCCAGGAACCAGTGGGGGGGGGTGGGGAACCTATCATGATATGAAACAGGCATTATAAGATGTAGAAATTATGTCACTGCAGACAAGAGAAGCTCTTTAGGTAACATACCATCCTTGTCTATTAAGTTCTACAATGCACTGCACCAGTTTCTGGTCCAGTATGTGTCTGTCAAGTACTATGGCCAAAGCAGGCAGCCCATGATACATTTGGGGAGGTACAGGATGCTTTTTTTTTTTTGTTAAGCAGTCAGGCATAGGTCCCACTTATGAACATTTTAATGTCTAAAGTAACACCAGAACAACATTATTTGCTACGTGTTATTAAACATATTGTTCACAACTCTGAAGATACTTCTCAGATTATTTTTAGGTTTTCTAAGGAACTGAAAGTAGTAAGGAATCCTATCCAAAACTTATTTACCTGTCAGTAGTGCACTAGCATCCGTTAAATCTGAATGCTCGGTTTGGGGCTGGACACAGAGTTCATTCACAAATAGGGATAAAGCATAACATATTAAAGCTATCATGTGAGGGTGGATTAGAAAAAAAATGGTAAAAAAATAAAAGAAAAAAAGACAATGAGATACCAAGGAAGAAAGAGGAGATACGTAAGTCCTTTACCTATATATTGAGCCATTTTTTTCCATGCTTTGGAAGGGGGAAAAGCAAAAGGGGAAGCATTTTTAGAAAGGTAAGATCATCAGGTTTTGTAACATGTACTGGAAATTATCACTCCCCATCAAAATATTTGAAGCACTAGTGAAATGCGTGTTACAGTTTGATTTAAGATGAGCACTGTTCATCTCAGTAAGTGGGACTTGCCTGAGGAACCTACAAAAATATTTGCAATAGCAGCACAGATTACCTATTTATTTCATGCAGATTTCATGCCCTCCAAACTGAAACTAGGATTTTCTGGCTGCATCAGACATGAACATTTGAGATAACTAACATATTCACTGCCTGTACATATTCTGTGCATTGATCAAGGATTTTTCAATTCATATGTTATTTAGAACTGCTTGCAATAAAGTATTTCATGTCCATAACATTAAGTGAAGATTAAGAAATATTAGTATTGATGTTAGGACAGTTACCTATTGCAAACATTGATTTTGATTGCAATTCAGTGCCAACTCATCAGTTCTAGTAAGAGAAGCTGCGCCTCCTTAATATAGATTCAGTACAGAAAAAGAAGAAAAAGACCTATTTGTCATTCTTTTTACAGCTTTTCTTTTCCAGTACAGACAACTCAAGGCAAGTGTGACATTTCACAAGCTCATAAACTACATTCAAGAAACATACTGCTATTCTATTCCAATGGGTTTTTTTTTGCAACAGTAAAGCAGAGTAATTTTCTCTGCAGCCTAATGCCTGCTAGAGGCACCTTAATCAAACCGCATAGATATTTTGATCACATCCATCCTAATAGAGAAACAGAAGTGGAATAGATACTGGAACAGAAGTTCTGGCTTCTACCTTGGAGGATTGTACAAAAGACCAATAGATAATATTAAGGGCTGTGCAGGGTAGAAAACACACAAGCTGACAAATGGAGGGAGGGAAGGAAGTAAGGAAAAACACATCACCAAGAGACACTGTCCTCCACTCCCCCTGCCCTTGGGAACCAAAATCCCTCCTACCAGACCCCTGTAAAATATCTCCCTTTATAGAGTGAGGCAATGTTCCAGACAACTGCTCTTTCACTACACATCCCAGAGTTTCCACATGAGACTATCACATTGTGGCCTTGACAGCTACTAAAAGATCTTAAGCTACAGGTATTTTGAATATCCAACAGACAGCTGTATGTAGCTGAATGAAATAAACACAACACTCAAAATGGAGCTAAGATTTGAGTATACCTCTGAATAACTGCACAACCCAAAAAATAAGAAAAGCAAACTGGACACCACCAATGTCAGTTGACAAGCACATGCAATATTAAACAGAGCAAAGACAAAACTTAAAGCTGCTTCAACACCAGTGCTAAAACATAAGCAAGAAATCAAAAGGGGTGAAAAAGGAGGAGAGAGGAGAATCTGCATCCTTGAATAGGCTATATGTATCAGTATTAAAAAGTACGCAAGAAGCAGGAAACCAGATAGAATAGCTGGTGGATAAGTACTGAGGGATTATTAGGCAATCTGGAGACACTGGTCTTTGTGCTGGTCTTTACAGTTGAAGTTGTTGAGGAGACCCCACTCCTGACATATTCTTGGTAGCAGGTTGTTCAGAGGAATTGTATCAATTTGCAATAAAAAGAGAGGCCACACTAATATGTTACATGACCATGAGTCACCAGGACTGGTAGGCATGCTCAGACTTCTGAGGGAACCCCAATGAGGAATTGAAAAATAGCTGGCCAAGGCACATAACCTGTCATTAACAAAGGCAGCTGAACCAGCATGGTAGGGGGTTGCCATTGCAGGACCCATAAACATGGCTCCAGAGAGGATCCTGGGAACTACACACTAGCGTACTTGACTTCCATTCCTGTTAAGATGGAAGTGTCTGTTATGAAGGGTAAAGGCTTAACAGACTTTTCAGGATGAAGACAAGGCAACAGCTGGCATCTCCAGGCACCCTACTGAGGGAGGAAACAGAAGGCTCATTCAGGCCATGAAAATGCTAGAACATCATCCAGGGGTGAGATAGTCTGAGAAGCCCTCACAGGACTGCTTGAGGCAGCAAAAAGATGGACATTTACATTGAAGATGAAATGGTACATCCAGGGAAAACTGTTCTAAGCAATGCCAATATGACACAAAGTCTAGAACAGGCATATATAAAAGAGGTCCTGGAGTCATTGTTGACAGTTCTCTGAAACAGTCGTGCCAATGCAATAGCATTAAAATTAAAAAAAAAAATAAAAATAAAAAAGTCACCCAATATGGGGCATCCCCACATGTGCTGTGAAAAATTTCATTCCTATAAAAGCCTGGTGTGCCCATACCTGAAGCGCTGCATGCAGTTCTGGTCTCCACATCCCCGGGAGGATTCAGCAGGCTTAAGAAAAGGGCAAGCGGAGAAAACTAAGGGGATGGAGATACTCATTTATAAGCAGATTCTTATTGCTGGGATGCTTCAATTTGGAGATGGGAAGGCTCAGGGGAGATAAAGGCGGATATATGAAAAGCAGGAAAGGGTGAAATTTCTATTAAAAACTTGCAGTTTGTGAACTAAGAGAAATAAGGACATGGTTTAGAATGGATCAAGTACTTTAACCATTATTTATCAGGAAGTTCAGATAGCACTTATAAATAGTTCAATGTGTGCACCACTAGAGAAAATATTTTGTTTCCCCTGCCCAAATCAAGTGTAATTACTACTTTCTTCAAACTTCTATAATTTATTATAAATACACCTCCTTTGCACACTCTTTATTTTATATTTTCACAGACCAAAACGTGAATCTGGTTAGCTGTTCTCCATATAGTTCACACTTGCACTGTGGAACTCCAAGAATATAAAATCCTTGGTCCAAATGTGTAAAAGGATAAACTCAGATTTATAAAAATGGTGGAAAGGTATTCAGATGCATCTGAACATATGTATCCTGAGGTAGCACTTAGCTTCAGTACTAATTACCTCCATACGCTGTGAGGGACTATCTACCACGCAAAGGATACTTGTTTCACATTACTGCTAGATGGACCTTTAGGCTAATTCAGTGAGAATCAGTATTAAGAAAATTAGAATGACTTCTGTATTTTGCTCCTTTAACTCAACTCCCAAAGTATTCTTTGGCAAACAAAAGAACCAAAAAGAAAGCATATTTTTGAAAATTTTGAGAAGCGAGGAATGAGTTGGCTACTCTTGTAACACTTGCAATGCCTAACAACTAATTTAACAACCACATAAATAGTGACTGTTATTTTGGTATTTCTACATCACTAATTGTCAGGCATTCTTCATCAGCATCATCAGCTTGATGACAATGACACACAGAGGTTAAATCACTGTTAGTTAAATCACAATTAGCCATCAGAAACAATGCTTCTGTGACATTCAGGCTCCACCTAACATCACAGCAGGATTCAGAGAGTTTATAACCAAATACTACTTCTGGAAATTAAACATACTGCCATTCTTACAGTGGCACAAACAGAAAATCACACAGCAGGCAGACAGAGTAATAAAAATAACATGGAAAAGATTTCTAAGAAACAACTTACAAAGGTTGAATTGACATGACTGTCACATTTAAATCAATGCAAATGTAACTCTTAAATTCTCTTCTTCATTTCTATTTTATCAGTTAAAATTAAATGGAGTACATCTGAAGTCTTGGACATTCCTTCTCTATTCGCAGTTCATTCTTGGAGAATGAACTTAAGGAATACATAGCTCACCATATTAAATTGTTTAACAGATAAGGAGAAGACTACATAACTCGTTCTTTTTTAAAGATTTCTGCCTAAACCATACTCAAATTTAATGCTCAAAGATATGAAGAAAGCTTATAAGTTGTGTTTGTTCATGTAACTGGGCACGCAGATATAATAGAATAAAATGCAGGTATTTGCCTCCTGCTAGGTTTTATACATTGCAAGGAACTACCCAGAACACAGAGTGAACTTGTGGACTAAACAAAGTGAGCCTGACTACTAACTAAAATGTAGAAAAATTCAGTGGTCATTTCTCATTTTACCATGAAGCTACATGTGATTATGAGAAAATAATTTCCAGTGCTAATAGCAAATATATTGAAACATCTATTCACTGAGGTAGGGGAAAAAGCAGGATACAGAAACAATATCAATAACAAATTTGAAAACTAGGACTACATGTTAATATGTCTTAAATTTTCTTCAAGGAAAAAGTAAGGAATTACATTTAGAAAAAATACAATAAATAGAAATATTACTTAATTTTCAATTTTGTCTATAGAAGTGCATCAACACTGTAATATAAAACTGTAAGGTATGAGACATCTGTTTTCATTTAGAAAGTTTTTTAAACCTTTACACACAGATGACTGAGATTTCCGGATTCACTAAGAACAGCGAGCAATTGGAGAAAACACACACCAGTTGTTCTTATTTTCATTTGCTTAATGCTCTTTGCAAAGTTTTTGTAGTATTTTTCACTGTCATCATTGGCTTGTACCACATAAACTTCACACAAAGTATGAGAATGACTTCAATGACATAACATTCAACCGACCTGTATGACAGCTTATTATCAGAAGTACTTTAAAAACTGAAAATTATTATAGCCTTGGAAATAGAAACAGTTAACTTATCTGCCTTTTTGCTGTTGATTCATTTAAATGTATTTGATTTAAGGCAAGCATTCAAGGGTTGGCTATTTTTTATTTTAAAATGGAACAGATGTACACCTACTTCTCAATGTACTGCACTGTCAAGACATTTCCCACAGTGCTCCAGTAGTTTAGGGCTTTGCTAGAACATAAACATATACAGAAACTTTGTGTATATTTCAAGTTTGAAAAATAAAAAGTATTGCATGGACAGAGAAAATTAAAAAACAAACAAGGAAACCTTTCCTATTTCACATATACTTGGCAAAGAAGTCACCCTCCTGGTTAGAAGAAGAGGAAAAAACAGTGTCATGGCTTGAAATGAAGCATGTTGCTGGATTACTATCATTAGTGAGGATTACAGTCTTGGCAGACTAAACAACATAGATAACTGGCAAGTATAATACTAATGCTAAAAATAAGCATAGTATGGAATTATAGCCCGCTATCAGTTTGTAAAGTTTAATAGCCTTCCCAGGCTAATATGTTTTTCTTGATTTATATTTTTCACAGAACTCTGCATCTTGGAAAATATTTCTATATTTTGTTAAATAACATGCAGTGAGAGTGGCAGACAAAAATACTCAAAAGTTGGCTTTGATTTTTACTGCAAGCCTTATCAGAAATGTGAGCATTTTACAAGTTTAAGAGTTGAGATTAGATGTTATTTAACAGAATTAATTATTACTGAGATTAGATGGTGCTTTAGATAATGAAGTATTGCTGCCAAAAACATTACAGGTATTAACATTTTGTGTACTTGCTTACACCAGACAATGATACAAAGATGAAAAACTGAAGGTGAATTAATTTTAATTCCACAAAATTAGAATTCAGCTAGATTGACTGTTAATTAACACCGACTTTCTATGCACATTCAGAAGACTATAAAAACAAAGACATCAGTGAAGTGATTCAGAAGCAAATTGCAAACAATAAAAAAAAAATCATCATGAGAATTTTCAAATGCATCCATATTCAAATTCTGCAGTATTTGTATCAAGTGAAATGTATCTTAAAAGACTACCCAAGGAACCAACTGAAACAGATATATATATACACACACATATATACAGAGACATATATGATTAAAGTACTGCAGCTTCTGCAGTGAGCTCTGACTTTCAAATACATCAGAGCCCTCTGATGGATCAGCTGTGATAGAAGCAAAATTATCACATGTGATCTTCACTCGTGTAAGTGTTCAAAGCAGCCACATCTCTATATTACTGATATGCTAACATAGCTTTCCACATATTTCTGAAGATGGCACATACATCCAATGATGTTTGATGACTTATTAAACTCTTCAAGAAGTGTTCTCCTCACTTTTAAGTATTTATGATGATTTTCAATTCTAATGACACTGAAGTGAGCACAAAATGTAGTTCCTGTACCTTAACCCATGATTTAATGTACGAATATAAACTTTAACCTATATATGCAAGCAGCTCTTTTTAGCATTTTTACTGTATATTTGATTGCAGTGGTTTGGTTGTTGGTTTGGGGTTCTTTTTGCTGGTTTTTTTTCCGCAGTGTTATTACCAGCTGTCATCTTCACTTTACAAACTTCAGTTAGGCTTAACAGTTAAAACACATGAACTACATTTCTGAGAGCTGTTGTATGTAACAAAAGCCACATGCTATGTGTATCTTTCCTACCCCTGAATATTTTTTTGCAAACTACTATCCTCACCTATTGAGATTAATTAGTGCCTCCATATTTTTCTGCAAGATGTATATACAAGTTACAGGAGACCCATAATGAAATAGCCAATTATCAACAAGTATTTCAAATAATGAGCCCCAGCACTCAGGAGCTTTGGGTTACTTTGCAGATGTAATCCCAGCAGAAATTCTTTGAAAACGCCTGACTATTTAGCTGAAGACTTAAAATGCCTGAACAATTTATGCATACCTCTTGTTACTGCTGGTGAAGCACCTGCTGAAGCAGCAAGCAGCATGGCTATGAGTCCCAAGAGCTCCCGGATGCAACCAGCGTAGCCACTTACATCTGAAGAAGTGAAAAATGCTTTTGCATTTATAGGGGATATGTACAAAAAAAATATGTTGTTTTTCTGTTTGGGTTTTTGTTGTTGTAGTTGTTGGGGTTTTTTTTAATTAAAATCAGATGGAGAGAAGATATTTTATTCTTAATTTACATGAACAGTTATTAACAGAGTTGTAAAAAAGACTGTGTAAGGATATGCTATTCGATTAATTAAATGCATGGAAATACTCCCAGTCAAAAGGTGAATCCATCTGTAGAATTGATATTAAGGAGAGAAATTGCTGGAAATACACCTTGTTCTTTTATAGCAAGGAAGAAAACCATCTATTAATTTGTTATCTATCATTTGAATAGAGTACCATTGTTACATCTAATTAATACAATCAAATCGCCCAGTCTATTCTTTTAATTGCTTAATACAGTTAGAACTAAGAGTTAAATAAGTACTCCAAGCTCCTTTCAAAACTTCAAAAGAAAATAAAAAGTGGCATTTCTTGACATTATAAAGAGCATTTTTAATTTCTGTTCCATTTTCTGTAACATTCCACTTCCTAACTAGCATTGTCATACTTAATTCCAATATATTTTATACACTAATAGTTAGCAAAGTCAACAAGTATCATTTGTCACATTTAAACAAACCCAACTATACTTGCAATATCATTGTACTAGTTTCTCTACTAATAACAGCATAAGACAGCACAAGCTTCCATAATGAGACATAACCCTTTTTGCAAAGGAAGCAACAGCAGTTAACTGGTAAGACACAAGTCACTGCCTAACAGAATGAAAATTACTTCTATGTGTTAAGCATACATGCATGCTTGTATTACATATTACTAAACAACAAGTTATATGTTTCTGCTGACAGAGGCCCATTTCTGAAATTCTATACTAAGAAACAGTACCAAAAACCCACCTACTTAAAATGTGCTGGTCTACTGATAAGTGAGAAGTGCAAGAAAGCAAACATAGGGATTTTTTTCCATATATAAACATATCTATGTATCTGGACGGATTCAAAGTAGAATTCTTGATCTGATCCAATTTGCCATATCCAGATAATCAACCAGACCTTCTCTGAACTACCTGTTCTAGACTTTGATTCACGCTAACTTAGCTGACTTTATTACTACATGCATTAGAGGTTCTAGCGATACAATACACTTCACAATAGGATTTTCCTGCAGCACAGCCAAGCAGAAAGCAAGGGAAGCCAAGGGATGAGAGCTGCAACTCAGCTGTTGCTTTGCTCTCAAAGGCATTTTCCTTGCAGCGGCAAGAAGAACAGACACCATTCCCTAAACAGCCAGGAGTAACTTTGGTTCACAGCTGTTTGTTTCACTTGCATCATCAGTGAAGAATAAAAGCCAGGGGCTTTCATGCAATATGATTTTAACTAATCAACAAATAGAAAATAGCCCAAGATCTGCAAGCAGTTCAATATTATTCTGAGATGCCACCAGATAGCGTACCAATCAAGAGACAAATGTGAATGGCTAAGGTATCAGTCATACTGAAAAAAGCATTTCAAATACTCCATTTAAAAGCTTCAGTTTAATGAAATATTTGTACTAATAATATTTAGACACTTAAGTTTTACTGCTGCAAATGCTCCTGATGGAGTAAGATAAGCCCCTCAATTTTCTATTTTCTGTGTGTGCAAAACTTCAACTGAATTCTACAGCTTAAAATGTAGCTCTGAAAACATAATTGGAAATACATATTATGCCGGCTAATTTAAAACTGACTTTCAGATGAGGAATTAGTACTAGTAATTTCAAAATATGAATTGAGAACTACAAATATTTGCAAATCTTCAATGTGTTAATAATTATTCACTGAAATTTGAGTAATTGTAGATGATGAATGTGTTGAAAAAATTTGTAGTCTGTTCATAAACAAAAACCTCCAAAAGCTAAGTACAGCATTTCAAGCAGATGTATACAATTTAACAGTGCCCAAAATAGTAACCTTTTAACTAATCACTTACTAAATAGCTATTTTTCCTCAAGTAAAGCATTCCCATTAATTCAGCTTTTATAAACTGCATTATTTAAAGTGGATTTTGTGGCCTTACCTTTTCTAATTTTGCAATAGATCTAAAACCATCTAAGTGAAACTAAGTGAATAAATTAAGTTCATGCCAACATGGAAAGACAACAGAATTTGGCTCACTATGTTAAAACCTGTCATACAACCCCTACAAAAATTAAGAGCTACTATGGCGATTAATTTGCTGCACTGATTTACAACATCAAATATGTAGTCATACTGCACCAGTATCAATGTACAGCACATTTATTAAATAAAAAAAAATAATTGAGAATTATGAAGCTACTCAGTCATCAGCACAGACATCCAAGTCTACTGTCCTTACTGAGATTATTATCAGCATAAAAAGGTATGAATTAGGGTTGAACTGTCTTCATATATTTGCAACACACACATATGAACCACTATTTCACAGAATTCAAGGTTTTAGGTAACTTATGAAATAGAATATTGCAGTTAAAATTGAATAAATCCTTTAAAATATTAAAAATATAATGTAAATAAATATTTTAAAGTCTGTGTTACTGATATATCTTTGAAAAATCATGCTCTTGGATCCACATGGTTTAGATGCCTAAAAGGTTTCTTCCCTCTTCCCACTTAATGATTATACTCCAGAGAACTCAATAGGTAGTCACATGAGAAAATTTATAATAAGTGTCTAGACAACATGTACTTTCCTACCAGTGTTTGAAATTACACTAAAATATTGGGTTTTTTTAATGGACCTTAGGGGCTCCTTAGCAAATATGTAGAGATCACACAGTTCTGAGAGCTCTCACTTGGTCTCAAGCTCTGGGTGCCCACAGGAATCCAGACACAGGAAAAAAAAAGGCTCAACAGAGAAAAAGGCCCAGATTTATTGTGATCTCATCCTGGTGTTACTTCTCCTATACCAATAAAAGTAGGAGACTCGGATCTGATTATTAGAAAAGCCTGCAATAATTTTTTGTTCATTTCAAATCAATAGCATTCCCATACAGGACAAAATCAGAAGTCAACGAGAAAGCTGGAGCTTATCTCAGAGCCAAATGCCTACAGATATGCTTACCTGAACAAACTACACAGGCACCTCACTCCAAGCCCCATGAATAAACAATTCGGTCAATGCAAAAGTCCTTTTTTTAAGGAACTGCCCCATATTAAAAGATGTGTTTGGCTGGGGGAAAACAGAAGTCCAAACATGAAATCTGTATTTCTGCAAGAATGTTATTCTATGTTCTCATCAATTCTTTCTTAAAGTCTTTTCCAACGAGGAAATATAATCTCTATAAACCCTTGTGTTACATGTGGGACTAATAAAGATGAAGAGGATCTAAGTTTCCACAAAGAATATACACCTGCTCATAAATCTATAGCTTCCAATCCCACAGGCTATCCTTGCCCATCTTGTGTTATCCTCTTACAGAAAAACACAAAGTGAATTTCTAAAAGTGAAGAGCAACCAAGCAGGTAGATTTCAGAGATATCCTGTGCTGCTCATTATACTAAAATCAGTTCTTATCTCACAGCTCAAGTAACGTAAAATATACAAAAAGACACTGAAAACCAGAATGCCTTCACTGTCTGTAACCTTTTCCTTCCAGCAATTCAGGACCATACTTGCTAAAATTATGCATGTTTAGCATGTGCATTACCATGGCAGCATCTCTCTGGTTCTTAGCTTCCTTTTGCAGGGCTGTATCAGAGTATGCTGAATAATTATGGTTTCTTTTTACCCTGTTCCCAAAGTGCTTCCTTTTTCCAGCCTAATTAGAGCTGATATTCAGTGTAATTAGTTGAATTTAGAATCTTTCTATGAAAAAAAAGGTTGATCTGCAGCTTCTCAGCTTATCATCTTCTCATATCACGGGAAAAAAAAAACACTGATGGTTAAGTATCAGCAATATATTTGCAGCTTTTCCAAAGATATTTCTACACAATTAAAACTAAACAACAAGTTGGAATAAAATTCAAGGTGCTTTATCTCTGCAAGAAAGGGGAGGAATCCCCCATAAAGCTAGATGGCTTAAACGCCCATACAATTCAACTTGGCTGAGAGAGTTAGTAAAAACATCAGGTAAGACATTGTAATAAAAGCGTTAATACATACAAAGTCACTTACTCCTAAATCCTAAAAAAATAATAATAAAAAAATTAAATCATTTTTAAAAGCTGGATATGGCAGATTTCATGGGTAATCACACTCCTAAAAAAAATAAGAGTTGCCATGGAACAGGTTCAATGCCACAGCATATGTCAGTTACTGGAAAACCCCTAAACCTTTCCCTTTCCTTTTTCAGAAAGATAGCTAATTGCTGTCTTTTCATTCTGCCTTCACGACACATCATCAACTTCTATCATTCACTGCTGGTTACCATAACTCCTCCAGCTGCCATGCCAGGGAAGGACTTGAGCCCCTATGCACTATCCTGGGCTAACAGTCCTCATGGAAAACAGTGAGGAAGACCCAGGCAGAAGATCCCACTTACTAGGGACAGGCCAAGCTTTCATTCCTAAAGCAAAGACTTGAAACTGCGTCTTAAATCTTGGTGCACATCCTCAGCACTTACTGTTATTAAGCGTGATTTTGTTCAGTTTCCTCCTCCCCCTTTCAAAATAGAATCCAGGATCCAGGAAACAAACCTCAACCTTATTACCAAATATAGCTTTCATCTATCCCAGATGTTCAGTATGATATCGTTACTCTGGATCTGTACTTTTTAAAAGCACACAACTCACTCTGGGACAGCTACTCACTGTGGATTCTGGTGTGCCTTTAGACACAGGCAATGGTACTTTGAAAGTAATGCTTAGAGATACAAATCAAACCTTATCACTGCAATGAAAGAAAATACATTTTTAACGCATGTCACTACTACACTGTTGTACAAACAAAAGACATTTATATTTATAGTTCAGTATCCTGTCTACGTACTACGAAGAACATCTTATTCCACATTATCTTTCCATAGATTTATGACACAGCCCTTAAATCTGAGCTTACAGAAATCATGTCCTAAGTGGTGTTTGGAAATTAATCAAAGACTAGAATTGCAGGGTCACTGATTAAATTGTATGTAGCCCCAAACTACACTTTAAGTCCAAATGATTCATAAAGAGGGCAGGGGGTTGGGAAGTTCTTTTTCAAATTACTGAAACATGGAATAAAGCTATAAAGTTTTTGTGGGGTTTCCTTTAGGCAAAATTAACTTTTTTATGTGTTAATCAAGTTTTCAACACCTTTACACAGCCAGGTTCCTTACACTAAAATATGAGCTTTGAAGTCAAGAAAATTAATTAATTTCACACAGAAAAATCACAGAATCGTAGAATAGTTATGGTTGGAAAGGACCTTAAGATCATCTAGTTCCAAACCCCCTCCCATAGGCACAGACAACTCACACTAAACCATGCCACCCAACACTCTGTCTAACCTGGCCTTGAACACTACCTTGAACACTACTACTACTCGTATCCGATCTAAACTTCCCCTGTTTAAGTCTAAACCAGTTACCCCTTGTCCTATCACTACAGTCCCTCATGAAGAGTCCCTCCCCAGCATCCCTATAGGCCCCCTTCACATACT
>JARCZZ010031500.1:24849-35573 GCA_030323915.1 Brotogeris chrysoptera
CCTGCCTCTGTGACTGCCCTGACCTGGTTTGGAGTTTTCGCTTACTTGCAATAAAAGCCAATTTGTACTGCCAGAGAATATCTTTGGTACGCTCTCAAAGTCTTCAAGCAAAACATGTCATCCTAATGGCCATATATAGCTCTGCACCTACTGTTGGGAGGAGAACCTTGTTACTACCTAATATAATGAACAGTCACTTTAATGTTTTCTGAAATAAAATAATAGCTGAACAGCCACCTCACCAAGCCAGCCAACCCATAGGAAGCCTTGTCCATAACTGGCCACAGTAGTCAGACAAATAAAAGTGATTGCTTTGCCATCTGAGAAACTGACTGAAATCCAAATTCATATAGGTTTTACAAAAAAGTTCCACAATCAATTCCCTCTGGTTACCCAAAATATGTCCATCCTAAAGGCTCTCAAAATTGTCATTCACTGCACACTAACAAAACACATATAGAAAAAACAAAGACAAACCAACCTCAATAGAGTATTATTTTCAGGTTACTGATTTAATGAACATATATTTCCAATGAGTTTCTGTCACTATAAAGTAATACAAACTATTAAGAGACTGAACTGACTGATTTACTGAGAACACAAACAGGAAGAACATGGAGATATACAGCATGTCACATAATACTGGAAAGTCTGTGATAATGTCACCAGCATACTAACAAACACAACACACCATACTAACACCATCCAGTTGTATTCATTGCAATAATAAGAAAGTAGGCTCTATCTGAACAATATACAAATATTTTTGTCAAACAGTGCATTATGTACAGAGATAAGCTTGAAAGTGTCTCCAATAATTCTGATGCAGCAGCTGTTTACAGCTAATGCTTTAACATCTACCAACAAGCTTAACTATCGAAGATATTAGCAAATATTAACTACGATCCCATTGCATGAGATATAACATACTTCTCCAATACAAATTTCTCTTTTGTACCCACTCTCTTCAAGATATTGTGTGGCAATGCACTTGCAATGTTTGAAATGATCACAGAGGTGATAAAAGTCATGTGAAAGACCAAAGTATTGCTTAAATGATAATTTGCATCCAGAGACAGCGCACAGGATGGCTTACAAAAACTATTTTTCCAACTGGTTTGAAACTGTGAGCAACTGTAACAGAATAACATTAGTTATGTGAGATGGATTACTTTCTTCCAGTTAAAAAAAAAAAATAATTAAAAAAATCATAACATCTGCATTCTGCCACAAAACAAAGTACAAGCTAAGTCATGTAAGTTTCTGTGTTTCAGCTGCTGCCTCCAACTCAAAGCCAAAGGTGTTAGTCTTGATTTATTAGTCATTATGAAGAAGATTAAGGTTCTCCTTTGTAAAGCTATAAATGCCCCCAAATTATGACTGATATGAACAGGGTTTATTGTACAAGACCTATTTAGAAGTCATTAGTCATAGCTATTTTCTTGAGAGGCATCTCAACATGTCCTTGAGTTGCAAGGAAATTAAGCATGCCTGGGCCGGGCCATATCCATACCAGTTTCTGTACAAAGAGACAGCAGTAGAAAATAACTTAACTGTGAGAAGACACAGCCATCAGAAGAACCCGGCAATTGTATTTCAGTACGAGGTATGTGGCAGTGCACCAACAAGCAATCAGAAAAAAACCTTTTCACTCTCTCACAATTTCTACTGGCTCCTACTGCAGTGAACAGAGAAGATGAAGTCCCTGTCCTTCTGCTATTACTCTACTTCAGCATTTCCTTCAAACATACTGTAGAGTGGAAAAGTGAGAATGGCTCTGAAAAGTGAATTAAAATAGAAGAATTACCATGAGAATCAGTGAGGAACCAAATAGCTTACCAAGGAGACAGGCCTCTTTCCCTCAAAAAAAGACAAACAAAAAAACAAACAAAAAACCCACACACATAAAAAACCCCACCAAACAATCATAAACCCACACAAGTTTTCATTAAAATTAATTGAATTTATGTTTGATGATAGAATTTATGACATGGAGGTAGACAAGAAGGAGGGCTTGTGCATGGAAAAGGGAAGCACAGCAAAATCAGAGAAGCAAGGCAAGATAGTGGGAGGCGTTCCTGCCCACGGCAGGGGAGTTGGAACTGGATGATCTTGGGGTCCTTTCCAACCCTAACTATTCTATGATTCTATGCAGACCCCAGATCACCCAATGTCCTAAACTGCACTGTTCCTGCATTGTCAAATGCCTGCAAAAAATCACACTCCAGGATATTTTTGGCCAATTCCAGTAGTTAGTCTATTGAGAGAGTGCTATATTCCTATCAGTTTAATCTCAGTGACAAAAATTAGAAGCATAGCTGGTAAATCAGAAAGACAAATACCTGCACCACATCTACCATGAAAGTGCACCCTAGAAACATTCAAAGCCACAGCACTAATTGCTCTGAAAAACTTATTACAGCTGCTTCTGAGACAGATCCCCAATTTAACATTAACCTTTAACTGCAATAGCTCTAAGTCGTAACTTATTTGTCAAATGAATATATTAATGGCGCAACACTTTCTAGGCAAAGTGAAAAACAGACTGCCCAAAGTTCGTGAAACACTGAGATCATACGGGAATGTGCAACAGTATGTCACTATGCACAACAGCAGAGGGGGAAATGAATGAGTGCACGAGTATTTTACATATAGCATTTCCTAGTTGTTGGCATCACAAGTTTAAGACAATTTTATGTTAATTTCTACTAGAAATACCAGAAGCCTAGCAATAAATAGACTTCACATCTGGGATATCATCTTCTTAATTTAACCTCAACTAATTAAGTATAGATTTTCTTGAATTTTCACATTAAGAAGAGATGTTACAGAAAAGAAAGTTGCCATAGAGACTCATACACTCTTCTCCAATAATTTCAAATACAGTCAGACTCAATTAATTATTCACTTAATCACAGAACAATTTATACTCAAATTTGAAATATTTCAGAATGGAGATATTTTTCAAGTTCAAAGAAGAACTTCAAATAGTAGTAAATGGTCTTAGGAAAAAAAAAGTTAACACTATGATCAGAAAAATATCTGTTCACAAATTAAAATGTCAAGCAGTTAGGCCTGTATTGAAGGTAATTATATGTTTTCTTATCACTCATATATGCAGAAGGCTGGCGAGGGCAAGGAGTTGCAAGAAAAAAAACACCTTGTGATGGTTTGTATATATTCTTATTGAAAGGTTATATTACCTTTCAAGAGGTAATACAAAAATAAAGACTAAAACTGTCACACTTTTAATAGGAGTGGAAGCCACACAATACTGAAGAAGAGAATCTGGAGCTGTCATGCAGAATGCAATTCTCTTGATTGGCAGCTGTGACTTGGTAATACTGAGACCTTGTGCTGTTTGATTAAAACAGCATCAAGATGGAAAGATCCTTTCAAATTGGAGGTCAGAAACATTCTCTTATTTTTCTGTACTTGCCAGATGTGATACAGGGTAATTAACCAAGTTTGGAATAATGTCAGATAGGTGGTACTTTTCATTTGAAGCAATTCATTAGGGAAGGCTTGCCATTTGTGTCATTCCCACATAAATCCTGGTCCTCAGCCTCTTCCCCAAATCAGTTTAAATTGTCCCCTCAAATATGAAAATACTAAAATAGACTACATAGTCATCTAATATCAGTTTAGAATTTCATTTGACTAAAAATAATAAAATAAAAAAGAAGCAGCACAGTTTCCAAACCTTACATAAAAGTAACAAGATTCCCAATGGCAGGTTTAGTAAGTGCAGAACTGCCATTTGAGTACCCTCTTCAACCTTTTTATCCCCTTCACTAGGTTGACTACTCTTACTATGGTTGCAATACCACATTAAAAAGAAATCTGTGAACAGATAAATAAAATGATGACATAATAAATGGAATATAGTTCCAACATTTTTCCTCTATCATCAACTTAAGAATCTAAAAAACTTATAGATCATCTACCAAACTGTGTCATTTACAGAAGCATCATCCACTGAAAAACTCATATGTGAATAGCCAATAGCAAGCTGGTAAGAGAAAGCATATGGTGTTAAAGTAATTCCAGTCTGCACCTTTTAACTAAGTGTCTTCAAAGCAAAACAGCTTTTATTTTTCAAGATTTAGTTTGGTTTAGGCTGAACGGGAAAAACGAACACTAAAATTCAATCCAAAATTCCAAGAAAATGCGTTCATGATATATTTAAAATGCATTGCAGAAAGCTCATTTATAATGTATATATCCTTTTGAGACTACAGGGGTCCAGCTGAAGAAACTCATTAAAAGCATAACAGGACTAAACTGTTTTAAATAATTAATTCTCTCTTGTACCAGTACTGTCATATCTTGAAATTAGGTGGCACATTGAAGGTCTCACTTGTTAGTTGAAGAGGCCAAATTTTAAAAGCTTTTACATGATGAATAAGTATTTTTAAACAATCAGTTTTATTTCACAGGGTCGGGTATGGATCAAGAGAGCCTCCTAGACTACTTAGCAGCATCCTTAGTCAAAAATCTACTCACGCTGCTGCAAATATACATGGGAAATAAGATCATGACATCGGCTCCATGCAGACTTCTCGACAATATCCATTATAACTTGAAAAATTAATTTCCTTTGATTTTCAATATTCTTATTAATTTCCTGACAGAAATTCTTTGATTTATAAGCAGAAGTCTTGGTGACTTAGCTGAAGGTGTGTCAATTGCTTAGTGTCATTTTATCTGGGGATTTTCAAGGAAGAACAATGCTAAAGATTCAGAGACCCTGAAATTAGCACGTAATGTATATCCTGGTTTTATTTAAAAATAAATAAATAAATCACTGGCAATGATTTTGCACACATTTTCTCTACAAATAAATCTGCTTAATAGTAAATTACTTCCAGGAAATTAGTCAGGAAAGTCAAAGCTCTTAACTGCTCTGTGTAAATATATTTTTGCTAAAAGAAGGCACTTCCATTGCATAGTAGCCTTCTCTTCTTGAGCCAGCATTCACATCAGAAATCATTCTCTGCAGGAGAACCTTCTATCTGCATGAAGCAAAAAAAGCTCTTGGATTTAAAAAGGCCCTTAAATGTTTTACCTCTAAGAATGCCAATCATCTTCTGGTGACAGTATTTTCTTTGAATTCAGACTATCACTGCCAGCTGCAAAGATACTGACTAGAAGCACTATAGAAAAGCAGCTTAATTCATTTTGCTATGGAAAAAAATAATTGATGAAGATTTTACACAGCTATTGTTGTTCTGGCTTCTACTGCAAAAAAACCCTGGAAATCATGACAGCTTCTAGAGACAGTTCTGCCTTGGTTCCTACGATTGCTTCAAATCCCATACTTTAAATATGAATGTAAACAGTGAACAAACGCAGTTTTTCCATCAGCTTTTCAGCAGTAAAAATGTTGACTTTCACCAGATCACAAAACACTTTTATTTATCTTCATGTAGACAGACATTCCAAAAGGTGCGCTTGCTTGGATCAGGGGACTAGGACAAATTGTATATGCTGTGCCAACAGCTATAAAGTTACCACATTTTGTAAACAGTATGTACACATGTTTCATTTTACATGTAAGAAACAGTTACTTATCTTGCATTATACTAACTGTTGGTTTCCATGACAAATAAAAGACTGCAGCAGCAAAGGTAACACATTTGCTTAGCTTTTAAGCTATGATGATAGGATGCCTGCTGAGTGACTTTTATTAAAGCCAGTCATACAAAGTCGAGCCCATTTTCGAAAGTAAACAGTAGTTGCTGAAATCTTGTACTTTCTTTCTTTGGAATTAGACTTTAGATGCACCTGTCTTTTTGGAGAGTACAAATTACTCCTGCTAAAAACTAGAATATTAAAAAAAAAATGTTTGTTGCAGGTGGTGGAAAGTTGCTATTTCTGTTGCTGGGGTTTTTTTCCCACCATTCCATGTTTGTAAGTTTATATCCATTCAGTTTTAATTCCTAGTTTTCCAAAGGGTTAACTTTACCCAGAAAGCTTCCCACAGTAAGTGATGAAGGCATTTTAAGGACTTCTACACTACCTCAGCTGTAATTAAAAGATTGGTTAAAATAGGAGACCAGGGTATCAATCCAAAGCTCAAAACTGGCCATTTTCCTTATTTTCAAGTGTAGTACCTTACAAGAGTTAAACAAAAACAAGAAGGAAGACAGAGGGCAGAGACAGGTGAGTCAAACAAAGTAAGCCCAAATAGTCTTAAGTTGGACAACCCTGCAATGTTTTGAATCCTACTCAGTTGAGATGTTGCAGACTGCCAAATACAGATATGTCAGCACATAACTGAACAATCACTCTGATAGCCCTTATGCAGCAAAAATACATCGCAGACAGCTGCATACACAGCAATTCCATGGGAGGCAGCAACAGCTTCTTCCAAGATGGATTATTCTTATGACATCTTGATTTCCTCTCTACGTGGCCTGCAGGTTTGGGTGGTTTCCAGCAGATCTAGTGCAAATGCCGATTCCCTTTATACAGCGCATGGTAGATATCTGTTCTTCACCCTAGCCTGTGTGTGGTTGCTCCTACAGGCCCCAAGAGGAGTGGCAACATCACTCAGCTGTGCAACAAGCTGCCATTTGGCTTGAGAGTAGGAACTACACCAAATCAAGAGTTGTGCTGGGGCCTCATAGACAACTTCACAGGGATCTGGAGCAGAAGGATTGTCTCCCACTGGCATAGAAGAAAGGATCCCACTGCAGAAACTATCAAAAGTTTCCCTGCTTTTTAAACATATTTGCATTATCTTCATAAACTTCATCGGGCTCTCCTGTGCTGCAGCATTTCAGACATCAGAGAACTTTACACAAGCTAAGCCAAGTGTCTTCAGGTCTAAAGCATCTATTAGCAACACTGTCTTGGTTTAAGGACATTTTGATCTCTAAGTTCTTTCTTCAGATACAGCACAATTCCCTTTTCTAAAATCCTGAATCTGAAACACAGTTTAAAGGAATCTCTATGCTTGTATCCTGCACTGTAACAGACCTTGCGAAACCATTCCTACAGATGTGATGTCAGAATTAGTATCCCTTTTCAAAAATACTGAAGAGCTTAAATAACAAATGAGTCAAAGCTCCTTCTTCTCAGTGTAAGCATGACTGTCTCACTAGTCTCAGGAAGCTTTTACTACAGGCTACCAGCTCACAGAATGCATTGCTAGATCTGGATGTTTTAAAAGAAGTGCAGTATTAACCACACCTGTAATCTGAATTCTTAACTCCAGATTTGATGTGCTTTGTATTACAATGCATCAAAAAGATCAGCTGCAACTCACAACCTGGTAGTTATGTACATACCTATACACACATGTACACCCACAGTTGGGTACAGTTTATATTGCATGCACTGAGACTGAGTTTCTGTAGCTTTAACAGAAATTAGAAGCAGAATTAAAAAATACACATTTGGTTAGAAGAACTGAGGCACAGAAACACTAACTGTTCTATTCAAATTCAGAAACATCATCTGTGTGAAAGGAATTCCTTTCTAAGGAATGTTTTTATCTTTGATCTTGGTAGGATAACAAACCCAGATCTCTAAGTACTATGGACACACTGCAAAAGACGTGTGTCCATAGCAGAACACAGGTTAATCAATCTGCAGTAGACATCCACAGTGTTTGCTCTCTAAAATGGCGAGGAGTCATTGATGGAAAGAGAATTTTTCATCAAGCAATTCACAAAAAAAAAAAAAAAAAAAAGAAATGCAACTGTTAGACATGCATAATTTTGCGTACTCAAACACATGCCATTAATGAAATCCATCATGGCGAATTGTATAATTCAAAAAAATCTCACAATGAACAGCTTGTCGGTTACATACAAAATGCACCTACTTATGTTTCTATAAACCTACTCCAGAAGAAAAACCTACTCAACTTAAACCCAGGTCAGCTTCCCTACCTGTCCCCAAACAAAGCTGTGTCTCAGGCTAATTACTGGCAGCAAACAAAATGAAATAAAACTAAATGATATTTCTTTTCTTTAAAGATTCCTGAAAACCCCCGATGTTCTCCTAGTGAACAGCTGCCATTCATAACTGCCTGCTAAAAATAAAAACAAAATATCCAATTTCAACAGATAGTGGAGTTTAAAGGAAAAAGAAAAGTAGGTTCAGTTTGTGGTTAAAATTACACCCCCACCCCCAAAACACACTATAATGCAATCAATGGAGTTCTGGCACATGCTAAATACCTTTTTAGATAATGTAAGCTAAATACACCACGTTAAATTAGATGAATAAGTACCATTCTGTGTGGTTGGCACAGAAGTAGCCAATGTATTTAGGGGAAGTGCTGAGAAGCCTCAGCGCCAACGGCAGCCCACAAAGCCTCCTTTGGAGCTACTCTGGGCTATCTCAGTTCTTCCTCTGCATTCCTGTCAGCTTGAAATCTCCAGCACAAGGGACTGGAATTTTCCTGGAAAATTCTTACCCACATTTTAAAACATAGATAAAATAAAACTGTCATTAATCTTGTTCCAGGAAAATTATTGGGTTGATTTCAATATAAAGCATTGCATAAAGCAACATATATCATGCTCTTCATGGGTATACAGCAGAAAGTACAGAGATATTCCAAGCAAAAATAGTCTTGGCAGTTCCTTATAAAACCTTCATTTCCTCTACAACAAAAACCCAAAAATGCTGCCCAGAGTTAGTGCAGCCCAAGGTAAGCACATACATTAATATTTTAAAGCAAATATGAGCATCAAAATAAATTTTGAATTTCACATGACTTTGCCTCACTCCCATCAGTTCTAATTACTGATTTATTTTTGGCACCAACAACTTATATTTATACAGCACTCTCAATCACAGATTCTTCAGAGCAATCTGATAAAGAGACCTCTTACCCACCACTACAATGCAGACCCCGCTGGGACTGAACTTGATTCTGGGCCAATAATGTTACAGTTTTACAGAGAGATGAGAAACTTGGATAAAATCTTATGGGGACAATTAAATAGACAGTACAGTTATCACAGCAGGATTTTTTTGCTAGGTAGTTGAGGTTAACACCCCTAACTCCTGCCAAAAAGCCACAAAACATTTAATGGCAGGAAGTAATCTCAGTTATATTTTAGCAATTTCATACTATAAATGATGCAATAAATTTTAACATAGGATATACAGCATGCATCTAACATTTACAAGTATGAACTGCTGACTTTATAGAGTATTAATATTTGCATGTGCATGCACATTCTCTGACTTTACATCTGCTTCCATTCAAAAAATAAATCCATAAAGTCAACTTAATCCTTTCAAGTTATCAAGGATAAAAGAGCACAGATAATTTGAATCATATAAATGCCAGAATTTGGTTGTAGCACCTCATGTAAATGACTCGGCAGCCATTAAAATAATCTCTTCAATTCACAACTACAGCTTTATCAGAAATGCAAAAAGATAAAAGCTGAGGAACTTTTTAGATGGATTATGTTTACAGTCAAATCATTAGCCTACACATAATTCATAGGAAATGTAGGTTAAAAGTCTTCAGGAAAGTAGGGCCACACCATTCTTCCCTTAGAATTTAAGACAGCAAATCCAGATAAAAGACTACTAAAATGTTAATGTTACACACAGGTTTATGCTTTTTACAAGCTAGGTAGATTTAAGCATGATGTTACCATGTTCAATCTTTTTCACCCCCAGTCTCACGAGTCATGCAAAAAAGTCTACTCAACATACCCTCTTTCAGGGAAAAATATGGCAATAATGAAGGGATCAGAAACTTCCTTAGTGTAGATAAAACATATGCCGTTAGCTGCATCTTCGTAAGTTTGATCAAATAAAAAACTGCATACAGAACCCACAACAACAAACCCTGAACTTAACAAAACTGTCACAGCCACACAATATTTTATTATAAATGGCACAGATACGATATTGCAAATGGAATTCCAAGAGCCATACAAACATACTAACTTAGTATATAAAGTATAATTAAGAAAACATAAAAACTACCACTTAAGCTAATGTGGGACAGCTGAGGTGGCCACATGGCACTGAAAAGCTATTTCCATCAGACAATTGGTGCTGAATATCCGGTCTAAACCAGGCAAATCCAAAAGACTTAGACCCCATCTCACTGTCTGACTCCTTTTACAGACAATTACAAGACCTAAACTTCTCCAAATAAAAGGAAGTATTTACTCATATTCTTTCACTACATATTGCTAAAATTCTATATTTTTTTCTAAAAGAGTCAATAAACACAACTAATAGATTTCTGTTTAATTTACAGTCCATTTTCTAGTGCATAAGTGATTTGCCCAAGCTAAGAGGTAACATACAACTAGGCAGTGCACCAGCTTCACTCCTCTGACAGCCCAATAGCTTTCCTGATAAAGAAATTAATAACAGGATAATATGAACACAATATCAAGCCTCCTCCATTTCCTTGTGTATAAAGACTTATCTTTGTGTCATGCACAATATCCTCCCATGTTTCCTGTTTTTTCCTTGCTCCTGAAGGGTCAAAAGTAGCAACCACCTTCTTGTTTCTGTGAACTGGCAGAACCCACTGCTCTTCCAAATACTGCTACCACCTGCCAAAACTCTTCAGTTGTAAAGGTCAAATTGAAGAAGGATTTAGTATTAAGACATTGTCATGGGTTCAGCAGCAGGCGGCATTTTTCTCCCTCTTGGTAGCTGGTGCAGCACTGTGGTTTTGATTTTGGGCCTGGGAACAGCACTGATAACACCAGTGTTTTCAGTTA
>JARCZZ010031501.1:0-54235 GCA_030323915.1 Brotogeris chrysoptera
AAGAAGTTCTTTCCTGTGAGGGTGGTGAGGCACTGGAATGGGTTGCCCAGGGAAGCTGTGAATGCTCCATTGCTGGCGGTGTTCAAGGCCGGGTTGGACAGAGCCTTGGGCGACATGGTCTGGTGTGAGGCATCCCTGCCCATGGCAGGGGGGTTGGAACTGGATGACCTTAAGGTCCTTTCCAACCCAAACCATTCTGTGGTTCTATAATTCATTTGCTTGCTGCTCCCTAGAGGGAAGGTTTGGAAGAGGCAGCGGGTCCCTGGATCCATGGCAGACCCTGCTAGGAGGGGATGGAGAGAATCATTTCACTTTTTGGCACATCCATCTTTAATTGGGAGTAATAATAATTTTATTGCTTGCTGGGGTTTGTGAGCTTGAACTAATATTTGTAAACCACTTTGCTATCCTCAGCTGAAAGGTAGCCTGGTATGGCAAGGCCCCAGCGTTATTCACATTTGGATAATCCAGAATTATTCATAAACAAAGTCAAGATTATGCAAATATATTCATTAGTTCTTAGAATACCTCCAGGAAAATAGAGGAATTAATTTTGTTAACAATTATATCTTATGTAAGTGTGTGTCTAAGCACACCGTGACCCGCAGGCTGTTGGTGCTGGGACGCCTTCACCCCAGGATCTCAGAGCACTGGGGAACAAGGGCCTGTACAAAGTGGCCACCTCAGTTTTGGGCTATCCCAGTGCCCCATGGCAAGTGGCAGCACCTCGCACAGACCCTTGTGCCCCCCCAGCCCTGAGGTCCCACCAGCTGCTCTTCAGGAAGAGCAAACACACATTAAAACACCTACTCTGCACCCATCACAGGCAGCCCACACATGAAAACCATCCCCTTAGTCTAGCCAAAACAGCCTGTCTTAGCCAAATAGAGGTTTATGCCATACATGCAGGGCCAGGGGGCTGCAGAGGTGGGATCTGGATGCAGTCCCCTCGCTCAGGATCTGCCCCTTTCACCTTGCACGAGCCCTTGCCCCAGTGCAAGCTTGTGCCCATCTTGGCTTCCAGCAGTGCAGCGCAACTCTGTTCAGGGTGTGCCGGGAAATGGGAGATAAAGGTGCACTGAAAATAGCACATGGTTTAATTAATGCCACATGCCTTCACTCTATAGGTTGTGCGGATTGTTAATTATTTTTATAAAGAAAATAGTTAGTCCCAATCAAGGCAGAAGCTCTCCAGAATTACAGCTCATTAACCACTCTCACATTTTTCTGTTCTATAAAGTCATGTGGTGCTGATGAAGATTATAGACCCTTGGAATCAGCATTAAATACAAATTCAGACAGTGTTACCATCCTATTACCATCAACTGCATTGACTTGGCTTCGGTAATTGCAGCTGGAGATGAAGGGCAGGGATTTCTGCTCTGTGCAATCTCTGAAAACAAGTGCTCTGCCCATTAGTTTGCAGGAAACAACCTGACACCAAGCCCAGACTCTGCTAAGTACATCCCTGAGGAGATGACAGCCACCAAGGAGAAAGGGGGAAGCAAGGTGGCTTTAGTGAGGATGGGAAGATGAGAGTTGCTCAGGTTCGGTTCTGCTCTGGTAGCACACAGTAGGGTGAACCATGCAGGTTAGGAGGATGCTAACGACGTGGCAAATCTGTCCTATGGGTTGAGGCAAAGCAAACAGTCTAAGGGATGGAAAGAGCTAGGAAACGTGCAGGGGGCAAGGAGCAATCTTTAAGCAGTGGGATTATCCTCATGGGACTTGGGGAAAATAAGATACAGAGGGATGCTATTGTCGGGGACGTAGGAGCATCCCCAAGCATCTCCCTCTGGACTGTCCTGTGCCAGTGCCAGGGCCAGCTCTATTGAACACTGCAGAGGCTTCACTCAAAGCCTAATTGAAAGAAATTACAGCATGTTAAAGGGAGTTCAGGTCAAATCAATACCAGCTTAGTGGGGAGGGCGAGCGGAGAGAGCAGGGGCAGTGTCCAGGGATGGCATGTCCCAGAATGGAACATGGGCTTCCGTGCCTGCCTTTCCAACATGGAAAAGCAAAGTGAGACCTGCTGTCCTCTGCTCTGTGCAGGACAAACCCAGCAGCACTGCAGCGTGAGGGTTGTCAGCAGCAGCCTGCGGCAGGGAGAGGCAGGGGAGCCACGGGTCCTCAGGATCCTACTTTTCAGTTTCCATTAATCAGGGATGAATGTGCCTTTGGTGGCATTTGAAGCCGGCAGCCAGGTCTCTGGCCCACAACATCCACCACAAAATTAACCCACCCATCCCCACAGCAGCAGCTCCCTCGCTGAGCTCCTGCCCTTGAGCATCCACTTGGAGGATGGGGATGGAGGAATTGGGGATATGGAAAAAACACTTCTGGGGAAACCCTGAAGACAATGGTATAGTAACATCCAAAGGACATCCTTTGCAGTGGTTCCTGAGCCAGGTGTGGGATATGTTTGGGACAGCACAAGGGCCAGTCCAAAACTGCACCAACAACTTCTCCAGCCATCAAACAGAATGGGCCACTGCATCCCTTCTCCAGGGATGCTGCAGGACCCTAGGGGAGATACAGCCAACATGTCCTGTGTCCTGCAGAGCTCAGCCCCACATGGGGACACCGCAGGGCAGCCAGCGTCTGGGGACACAGGGCCAGAGGAGGTCACCAGGAGATCATGTCCATCCTTGATTCAGAGGCATGGGGAAAACAGCCAACGTCCTCCACTGTTCCGCAGCAGGTCAGGCTGCAAAGCACCCTCATGTCAGTGAGTAACCAGCATCTGCCTTTGTTCCTCCTCCATCAACAGCGCCCACCCAGGCCCCAGCACACGTTATCTGCTCTGGTGGCCCTGCTCCAGCATCCTTCATTAACTGGCCAATGCATAGCTGATGGGCAGACAAAGGCAGGCACAGACTGGGCGGCTGCACAGGCAGATAACCACAGAGCCAGCCCCACACAGCAGGGAAGGGCAGACACAACATGGGCACCGGGCTGCTTTGTTATTTGCTTTTTATCTTTGTGTGCTCCTGATCTTGGAGGGGTTTGGTGAATAAAACCCCCGTCCCTTGGAAGCAGCAGTGCTGAACCCACTTGTCTTGCTTTTCCCCATCATAACAAACCTGGCTGTGCTCTGATTGAAGCAGAGGGGGTTTGAAGAGAGCAAATGCTTTATTAAGCAATAGGTTCCCAGAGTTAAACCATGAGCCTTAGGGGTAAATCAGCCTAAACTGCCTCTGGCACTCCGTGTGCCATAGCCATGCCCTCTCTGCCCAGAGAAGGGCTCCTCCACAGGCTGAGAATAACTTATGATCTCTGTAGATGCTCTTACACATTGGTGTTATATATGCACAGCTTCAGTGGCTCCAGCTGACCCACAGATTAATTCAGCAGGTGGCCTTTAACTGTGAAATCTCTCTTAGTACAAAAATACTTCTCTTGCTGGGCAATAGCTAATTCTTCATCCTGACAGCAATGCAGCCAAAAGCACAGCCTGCTACCCTGCTCCCTCCCCGTCACACCCCAACACATGGGCTCCCAAGCACATGCGGGCCCAGAGATAAATCCAGTACAACCACAACCAGCCCATTGCCAAAGCGCCGCGGGGAGGATGCGCTGCTGGAATTTGGTGTTAGTGAAAGAGAAAAAGCCTTTTCTCAACCTGGCCCATGGGTCTCAGGGTATTTTCAGACACCTGCATGTGAGATGGTGCCCCCGCTGCCACCTCTGTCCCTGCCAAAGCCCCTGGCTGGGGCTGGGCAGCAGCAGCTCTTTCTTCTGTCATTGATGACAAGACAGAAATGAAAGACAAGGTGTTAAACCGGGTCAGCAGTGAAGCAAGCCCCAGACTTGCTGCCTCCAGACCCACCACAGCCAGCCTGAAATACCCAGAGTGTTTAAAGCAGTGTTTTCCCTCATGTTGTTTCTGAAGCCCTTCCTGCAGTCCCTGCTGCACTGGCAGGGAAAGCGCTCCCTCCACGTGCGGAAAAACTGGCTATTTTTAAATTCCCAGTGTTTGTCAGTGCTTTTGGCTCGAGCGGCTCATGGAGAAGCCACTTCTGCCGTACCCAACATCCCACAAGGGTAGCATGGCCCAATGGTAGCACCAAGATGTGGGCACTGAGCCTAGTCACACTGCTGGAGGTGCTGGTCCAGCCCACTCATCCCCCCCGGCATGTGCCAAATCCAAAGTCCTGTTACGGATGCTGTGCGGCTGGGACCCAGTGCTCCTGCCAGATTGCAGGCGTCCCAGCCCCAGCACCTTTGCACAGACCATTGCAATCAGCATGCAGGGCTGCGCAAGCAAACTGGTTTGGTGTTTCTCCCTTTGCTGGGAATGCCAAAGGGCTCGATCTGGGTATCAAATCCAGCCCTGTTTTCCATTCAGCAGCACCACCAGGGATTAGGGCCAGAGGAGGGCCTGGGAAAAGAGCCCTGGCACCACCCGTAACTGAAAGGTGGGTGGGATTTGCTGGCCTGGGTCAGGCTTTGCAATGGTGAAGAGGTTTCAGTGGATATAGGTAGAAAAGGAGAAAAATAAATAGAAAAGGAGAAAAGGAAAGGGTGCTCATGCATGAAATTATTTCATTACAGGGACGCAGGGTTCACATTGATAAGTCCATCTTACACAAAAACATCCATAGAGGAAGGTCCAGCCTCCAGACACGGAGATATGGGAAGGGGCAGGAATAGGGCTGAGCAGAGGAGGGCTCAAATCCAGCCACGGCCCTCTGGAAGGAGAAATCTCCCAAGGCTAGGGATCCCGGGGGGCAGAGGGGCCTGCAGAGCCCCTCTCTGGGGACAGGACACAGCAGGACAGGCTGTCCTGGATGGAGGCAGGATGGAAAGAACCCAGAATGGCCACAGGATCTGACAGTGGGCAGACAGTTGACTCTTTGTCAAGGAAGGAAGCAAATCAAACCTGTTTGATCCGCCATCTGAAGAGGAAGAGGAGGACAGGAGATCAGACAACCCTCAGCTCCTCATTCACTCCTGAGAGCTCTTAGGGGAAGATGACAAAGCCCCAGGTGACCACAGCAGGGAGAGGTGGCGCTCCTTAGAGCCACATCCATGAGTCTGGGGTTCCTACAAGGGCTTCCAAAGACCCTCTCCCTAAGCCCTTAGGTGCTTGTACACCCTCTCACGCTGGGGCACAGCACACCTGGCTACAGCACCCGTGGGTGCTGAACCCAGCTGTGCCACGGACCACTCACTGCATCCCACCCGGCCCTGGCAGGAACCTCTATCCTGATCTCCCAGACACACTGGGGCACACTCTGGGGACAGACGTGTCCCTCGACCCACCGGGGAGGCCAGCAGGGACCCCCGTGGGCAGGCAGATGGACCAGGCTGGGAGGAAGGAGGAGGAGGATGAAGGCTCTGAGAGCAGCAGGGAGGGGGTCCCGCAGGCATCCCCAGCTCTTCCCCTTGCTCAGCCCAGCCTCCCAGCAGCTCCCGAGCTGCCTAATTAGCTCTCCCCGCCATCCAGCTGGAGGGCAGGGGCAGACAAAAGCCTCCCTATTGACAGCCCCTCCAAGGAAGGGTCTTTTCTTCTCTCCCTGCTTTTCTATTCAAGCCCCTCTCCCCCCGCCTGGGCCGGGGCCATGGGCTCATTAGCGCTGGAGCTGGTTGGGAGCAGGAGGCAGCAGATGGCAGCCGGGCTGGCGCACCGGCCCTGCCTCTGCCCGCACAACAGATGCCCGACCAGTGAGGGGGGATTAACGGGAGCGGGGGCCACCAGCACGGCAGAGCCAGCGAGTGCTTCCCCCCCACCCCCCCAGCACCAAACCCCGATGTCCAAGGGCTGATGAGCAGGGACTGGGAACACCAAATCATGACTGGGAAGCCAGAGGTTCAACAGAGACATTCCACGTGGCCAAAGTCACTGCTGGAGTCACTGGGCTACTGCAGCCACCTTCTGCCCTCTCTGGGGTGCTGTGACCCCCAGCACTGCCACCCTTGTTCCAGCAGGCTTGTGACAGCAGCACCCCTGTCTCCGAGAGACCACCTGTGATGGCAAACCAGGCACAAACCCCATGTTTAATCCCACTTCAAAACCCCCCTTCACCCTCTGTGAACGATGCAATCCAGGGGATTAAGGGTTAAAGCACAAATCCCCTGCACTGCCCTGAGATGACCCACTTAGACCATCTGGCAGGGAGGGATGCAGGAGCCTCCTTTCCCCCAGCACTGCTGGTGCTCACCCAGTATCACCAGCTGCCCAGGAGCTGATACCAGCACCCGCAGCCCCCAGACCCAGCCATGCTACTGGTCTCCATGTGATGTGGATTTTGGCTGAGGTCTGGGTGCTGGGACAGGGTGTGGGAGCAGGGAACCCAAACACCCCCAAAAGCATGCCACAATGCCCTGCACTGCTACCAGCTCTGGGTCCTGGGGGGACCCGGGAGCAGCTCCCAGCCTGGCTGGGTGCTGATGAAATGTGCAGCAGCCCTGGATGAAGTCAGACCATGAAGTGCAAAGGGGCTGCCAGCCACCACGCTGGTGGCTGTGGTCACAGCCAGGGAAGAGATGCAGGCAAAAGCCCAGACAAGAGAGAGAAGAGGGGATCCAGGTAGTGGGGCTGAGGCTACAGCATGGTGGTGATAGCTACCCCCAAAGGCTGGGCTGAGACGGGGTGAACCTTGTCACAGGAGGTTTAAAGGCTGTTTTCAGCTCACAAGAGCCAAAGCCGCTTGCGGCATCCTTGTGGACCAGTGAGATGGAGCGAGGGCACCCGGCTCCTGTTCCTGCTCCCCAGCCCACTGGGCACACAAACCCCTCCAATCCCACCCTGGGATTTTGCCTATGCAGAAGCTGTACCACGAAGCCCTACGGAGAGCAAAGGTTAATTGGAAAAGCCCCTTTCCCCATCACCTCTGCTTTTCCTTTCTCACTGCAAACTGGTCAATAATCCATTTACTTTGGCAGAGCCCTGCTCTGGGCACAAAGCTGTGTTTGGGGCTGAGTAAATACCCCATCCCCCTTTTCCCCTCCAGCCCCTGCAGGACGGGGAGGGAAGGGATTAATGTATTCTTTTGTTCCAGGACGAGCCGGGGTTTGTCAGAGCTTTAACCCTCCAGACATCCCAGAGAGCTTGATGGCAGTTTAGATGGAAGAACCTTTATCTCCAGGACCAGCAGGAAGGTGGTGGTGAGGGATGGAGCACGGGCAGAGCCAGCTCAAGTAGTGGGGAATGACACAGGGACACAAAAACATCACCTCCTACCCCCAGGAACTCCACCATAGCCCCACAAGGATGCAGGACTGAGCACTCAGCCATGCCCTGCGGGAATGGATTTGGGCTATGCCCACTGTGGGTGTTCCCAACAGGATCCCCACACCACAGCTGAGCCCCGTGGCACCCCGCAAAGGCACGGGCTCAACCAGCGCAGCGATGGGGAGACAGGCAGCACCGTCCTAGAAACCCTGCCATCGCCTGCACTGCTGCGGGCAGCGTGGGGCCAGATCCAGGGCACAGACCTGAGGAGTTTGCACAGGACCAGCTGTCAAGTGTGGGAGAAAACAGGGATCCAGATGGTCATCTTAATCTTTCATTTGGCTGACAGATCTCCCCGTCTCCTCCCCGGTGCACTCTGCTTGCTGGCACCGCAGTCATTTGCTCTTAAATTAGATGGGAGCATCTTCAGGGAGGAAAAGGCCAATACGAGCAGCAGCACGGCAAAACCTCCAGCAAAACAAACCCGAGCGGAGCCAGGCACGGAGACAGCTCCAAGAGGAGCTGCTGCAAGCCTTGGGGCTCTTCTCTCCGTGGATGGGTAGTGGAGCCCGCCTCTAGCTATTGCTGGTGCCAACTCAGGGTGCTGGGGACATCGCTGTGAGCCCCATTAGAGAGGCCTTTGGGGATGCAAGATCTGGAATCTCAGCGATGTGATTGTGCCAGGACAGCAGCCTCAGGCTCTCAGCAGAGCCCCACACGATGCAAGCCCTGACGAGAGGAGCCAGGAAGTCTCTTTCTGCTCCCCAACCTTTGACTTCTGCTCCCCTGAACAGCAAAGCCTCTCCGTGGCACAAGGGCAAGTGCAGCCTCTGACCCCCCGAACACCGCAGTGAGGGCAGTGGAGCAGATGGCTGCACCGCAGGGAATATCCCCTCGTCCCGGCCGGCGGCACACACTGCGAGGAGACAATAGGAGCTGGAACGGGGACCTGACACAGGGACCGGGCAGTGTCGTGACTGGCTGCGCGGAGCACACCCCTGCTTGGGGACCCTGTTGTGCGGGATCTGCCGGTGCCAAGGCGCAAAGCACGGCAAAGCCGAGCTGGCGGGTCCGTTTGCTCGCGTACCAAGAGCTCCTGAGCCAGGCACAGGCGATTTCCCCCCAGTGGGAGCTGGCGTTGCCGGTGAACTCGAGAGCCCCGCACCTTCCTCAACTTCGGAAGGGAGCTGCCAGCGCTCCGAGCCGCTGCGCTCAGCCTGACAGGCTGGCTGCGGCAATCCCAGGCGCTGCTTAGAGCCGTGCATCATCCCTGGTACTCAGGCTTGCTGTGTTTCCCCAATGTCCTAATTTCCTGCTGTATTACATCTCCAGCTGTGAGGTATTTAAGCAGCACGGCTTGCTCGGGCACATTCGAGCTGGAAAGAGCGTGTGTGCAAGCCAGCACCCAGCCTGCTGATAGCCCCTTGGGAGCTGACTGAGCCTGATGCAGGGTCGGAGGAAGGCACGGTGGTTCCTCTCCCCCATGAAGGCTGAAGCCCTACAAACGCTGTTCCTGGAAACAAGATTTGCTCGTCTCCATTAGAAGCCTTTCCCAGTTTCCTACCCCGATTAATGGCAATTGGAAAGATAAGAAAAATTCATGCTTGGGCGGCTTGGTCACAGAGGCAGAAATGATCCTTGCATTGCTTGAGTGCTGGGACCCCCATCCCCATTGCTACTGTGGCTCACAGCCTCTGCCAGCACAGGAGGCATCAAAAGCAGCTCTGCACGAGCTCTCTGCTCCTTAGTGCAGGCTGAGCCTGACACCAACCCACTGCGCACCGACCCCTCTCTTCTGAAGACTCATCACCTTCATGAAACTTTGGGGCGCTCCCCACACTGTGTGAGGAGCAGCCAGCAGTGGAAATACAAAACAAAGAGGGAGAAGAATCAGGAAAAGCCCCTTTTCCTCATAAAAAGTAGCGCTAAGAGGATATTTTTACCACTACTGAGACAGCAAAATAAAACTGCTTTAAATTAGAGAGTGCGTTGTTGTGAGGAAGCCACACGGATGCTTGTCCATGCGACAGCCTGGCGGAGCGGCTCGGGGCATACATGCAGCCCCTTTCGCTAGTTTCATGGGGTTTGGCCATTGCTCTGCCTCTGGCAAAGACGGGGAGCAAGAAAGGGCAGGCAGGCACCAAATGTGCCAAACTGAGACTGCTTGGCTTTGGGAGCTGAGGGATACCAGACCTGGAGCTGCCCTGGGCCACGGCTGTGAGCAGGCTCCTTGGGCAGCATCAGCCTTCCCCTGCACCAAGGCAGGGTCCAGCTGGAGGAGGGCTGTTCCTCTCCCTGGGCATCACCTTCCCAGTGGTCCCTAGTGAAGGAGTGATGGAGAAACAAGACAACCACCAAACAGGGCACACACCCCAGGGCTCTGCATGGCAGGGATGGAGCTGGCCACACTTTCTGGCTGACGACCCTCTCCACTGCCCCCCCTCCATAACCCAGCTAGAGCTTTCCAGGCTCCCCTTGGGAAGCAGCCAGCTCCAGGGCTCCAAGCACCTCCGAGCAAAGTTTCCCAAGCCTGCTCCCCTAGAGCACAGCATCTACCCGGGAGGGAAGGGCCCAGCCAGCCAACAACCCTCTGCCCTAGCCATGGAGGGGAACAACACATCCTCCAGTACCCAACTGGCATGGGGCAAGGAGAAGATACTTCAGATCCTCCCGATGGCGAGCTACTAATTGGAAGTGACGGGGGTTCGGGGTGACGCAGGATAAGGGGGTATCCCCGAGTCCCCCCCCCCGCGTGCCCCGGCAACCCTTACCTGGACAGCGGCTTGCGGGCCGTGATGCTGGCCACGATAATGCTCTCGGGTCGCGGCGTGGCCACGGCTTTGAAGGTGCCTCTCCAGAACTTCTCGAAGAGCTGCTTCTCGCCCTGCTGCACCCCCGCCATGACCCCCCCCAACCCCGGGCCCGGCCCGGCCCCGCCGCTCTCCGCGGTGCTGAGCGCTACATCCCGCGGCGCGGCGCCGGCCCCGGAGCTGTGCGGGAGCCGCCCCCCGCCCGTTATGTGCCGGCGAGGCGGGGAGAGGAGAGGAGCGGGGCTGGGCCCGGCCGCGTCCGTCCCCTCCCGGCACCGCCTCCCGCGGCAGCCTCGCCCCGAGGGCAGCCGGGGCCGGGGGCGCTCCTTCCGCTGCGGGCGCCCCGCGCAGCCGCTTCCCCCCCGGGGTCTCCGCTGAGCACAGCGCCTTCCTTACTGCGTCCCCATCGCTGCCTTCCCCTGCAAGGAGCTGCTGCCCGCTCGCTGCTGGATCGCGGCACCCGCACGCCTCGGCCTTTGTGGGCACAAACCCTCCAGGGCAGAGCGCTGTGCCCCACAAGTCCCGATCCCCCAACAGCGGCTACGTTTGGTTTTGCCTGGTCCGAACTGTTTACCAGGCACAGGGGGAGAGCGTAGAGCCACCAGCCCGGATGGGCAAGGGAGGAAGCAGCAGGAGGCCAGGGAGACCTCTCTGTAACTGGTCCATTATCCTCCCTATACAAGTCCCAGAGCCTCCCTTTATTTTCCTCCCTCCTAATCCCTTCCCATTTAACAGGCACTGGTGGAGGGGCAGGGATGGGGTAGACGCCTGCTTGGCCACAGCAATGGGGCTGGGAAACCCCTCAGTGGGCTCCCAACCAGCTCAGAAAACAACTCCTCACCTTCCAGGGCAGGATTAGACCCACCAAGAGCAGGCACATGGAAAGTGGGAGGGAAGGGCTGGGGCAGCGCAAGTGCGGCAGAGCAATTCACCTTCGCCTCTGCACCGAGTACAATAAAAGCATCTTCAGGAGAAGCGTTTCTTGCACCAGATGCTTTGAAGCACAAGTAAAAGCTGGTGACCTTGGATGAATGAGACTCTATTGTGCCTTGGAAACCCCCATGATACATTTATGTAAGCGGTAGGGGGATAATGGAGCCAGGAACAATAGGTGGTGGGAGCCAGGAAAGAACGAATGACAGAGAAACTCAATCACTTTCTTGCACTAAATACAGCATTGACAGGAGGCTCCTTCTGACAGCACTGCCTGTCAGCTCCCCCTTCCCTGCCCCTATGGCACATATAGGGGGGCAGGCAGCCTCGACCCATGTCCCCACACTGGCAGCCACAAAAGCAGAGCCTCTGTGGCACACGCCAGCCGCCAGCGCTGGGCTTTGTGCTGCGAGGCTGCAGACGGCTGCTGGAGCAGGCACGGGTCCAGCGGGGCTCTATAGAGACGCTGTTGGCTCTGCCAGAAGTCCCCTACAAAGCTTGCTAAGGAAGGGTGATGTTCAGACACAGTGCAGGGATGCTGCTTCCCCTGGGAAACCACCCAGGAGCAGGGGGCACCAGGAGGGGCTGGGAAAGGCCAGATGCAAGCTATGGCTCTGCCCTAGGCCAGGGCACATTGCACATGCCGTGGTCAGGAGACGGGCACAGCACACAGTGGGGCAGAGCAGAAGGAGCTGGGGAAAGGGCTTGAGAGGTCTAGAGCAGCCACGCTGCGAAAGCACAACCAGGGGAGGGCACAGACAGCACCCATCAATGGCACAGTGAGCACCCACCAGCCCCAGGACAGCCACCAGTGGGAACAGGGACAGGCACTCGCCCTCCAACCCAGTCCAAGCTTGGGTTTCCACTGGCCCTTCCAGGCACTCCCATAACACACAGCCTGTTTGTTAGGAGCCTGTTCCCCTTCGGAGCCCATTAAACTCAAAGAGAGATCAGGTGCCCATACGCCCTGGCCTGGCTGTCGAGTTGAATGATCCAGATGGAGGCAGAGGTCTGCCTCAGCCCTCTCCTTGTAGCTCATTAACCAAACACCCTGCAAGACATCAGCCCCTGCATCCCCCTGGGCTGTGGAGGATGAGTCCAACCACCTCCAGCTGCAACCAGGCTCCTCATGACACCGCAGGGCATTTCACCCCCTTCCTTCTACTGGCAACCCTGGAACAGCCCTGAGCATCCTAAAATTAACTGCAAAATAAAAGGAATAATAAATGTTTGCACTATTAAATTAGCAGCACTGGTGGCGTGTGGGCAGAAGGGAGGCTGTGATCATTACAACAAGAACCCTCTCTCCTGGCATACCTTGCGGAGACATCAGTGAGCCAATTAAGCAATTGGCTCAGTTAATGGAGGCTCCTAGGAATAGACATCCCTGCTATAGAATAACTGTGCCATAATAAATTGTCTCATAAATAAACAGCCTAGAAAAGCATTACAAGACACCCAGAAAAAGCAGTACTATATATAAGCAGAAATTAAACCCTACATTTCTAGCGTGGCATTGCCAATGCTTCCCCAACCTGGGCTGTGAGGAGCCATGGGCACAGTGCCATGGGGCACCAGGCAGCCCCTCCTGCCCTCCCTATCTTGAGCCCTTGGGGTGGTCACAGCCATACTCTACAAACAGCATCTCCAGAGCCCCAGCAGATGCTGCCTTCCCTGCCATGGCAATAAATGCCACCTCAGGTTATTTACAGCCCAGCAATACCATGGGGCTCTGCTAGGCTCAGATGTTTGCACTCAAATTGGTACAATAAACTGTAGTGAGTCCTGGGATGGGAACAGAGAAACAGGGACTTGGAGGGAGGAAATAAGATAAAATAAAACAATCTCTTCTTTAGAGCACTCTTCTTCCAGGATTTGATAGGGTTTGGTTGGATTTTAATGGCACAAAGGGCTGAGCCTGGGCTTCCAACCCTCCCCTGCACAGGGACCGCAAACAAGGGTCTCCCCAAGGCTGTGAGGCCCCCAGCACCACTCATTGCACCCAGCACCCCTCAAGGCCCAAACCCCCTGAGAAACCAGAGAGGGACCTACCTGGCTCGGAAGCAGGTGGGGATACTCAGCACCCAGCCCTGCCTTCTCCTGCTTTATCCTCTCCCATGCTTAAAGGGCCCAACCTCCTCATCACCTCCTGTCCCTAGGCTTTGATTTTGGGGGTGATCCAGAAAGGAGAGGGGTCACTGCCCTGGGTGAGCACTTGCTGTGGGAGCTCAGCCTCTCTCAAGGGACAAAGTGACCAGGGGGGTGAAGCTGTTCAAGAGGTACCCGAGGGGAGGGAAAGGAGAAAATGTGTTTAAGTAGGATTAAGTGTTAATCCGCTGCCCCCAGGAGAGAGCAGGGAGCTGGGTCTGCCCTGCAGCTGCACTAAGATTTATCTGCAGACGTTGAATTCTGTGTTTCCTTCTCCCACTCGCAGCCGCGGGAGGAGCCGGAGCCAGGTTTTGCCCAAACCACCCCATTCCCACCCCGTGCGGCGCTGCTGCGGTGCTGCTCCCGCCCTTCCCCAGCTACCGGGGCTCCTGCGAACGCAATCGACAATTATCGTTGGAAGTGTTCATTATCACTCGAGAGCCGATAAACAAAGGCCACGAGTGCCCTCTATTCATGGCTCTTCAGAGGCACCTACCAATTACTCCCTTGACTAAACCAGCCTTGCCTGGCAGGAGCGGGGCTCTCCCCGTCGTTTACAACAGGGCTGCCTGCTGCGGTGTCTTCTTGCTTTGGTCAGGGAGAAGGAAGAAGGGCTCCTTGCTTAAAGTAACCTTTGCAGCTGAGATGTGAGCCTGCAAGGTGATGCACAGCTCCAATTTGGATGCAGATGGATGATGAGCGGGTCCGGCCATGCGGCTGCTAGGGCAGAGGGGCTGGGAGATGCTCAGCGGGGCTGGGTCCAAGCTGGTTCCCAGAAAGGCGGCGTGGAATGGGCTGCGGGGCAGGGAAGCAGCAATGGCCATGGGACAGCGTGCAGCACCACGTGTCAAACTGGGAAAAGCCCTTTAGAGGGTGGTGGGTAGCTGAGCAGCCCCACGCTGCTGCTGAAGCATCTTTGAACTCAGTAAATGCATCTTGCAGTCAAATTGGTGCCAAAGGGTGTTCATCGTCATCCTAAGGGTGGGAAATATCTGGTTTATGGCTCTTTCCCTCCCACTGACAGGCTCCTGGCCAGCCCCATAGCCCTAGGCAGAACCTGGAGTTCCCCCTCTGCCTGTCCCCACTGCCAGGTGCCTCCAAGAACAAGGCACTTGTGAAGGGAAGGGGCTGATACTGGGGGGATGTGCCTGTGCTCCCCTGGTTTGAGGGTGCCCACATCCCCTCCATCAGCATTGGCTCCACTGTTCCTATGCACCCGTCGAGGAGGAAGGGGGGAACATGAAGGCTTGGGGTATGAAAACCAGTGGTGGTAGCACGACCACCACAGGGTGTCCCCCCCAAGCATTCAGGACACCCTCAGCCGTGACATGGCTGCCTTGCAGTGGCCCCAGGATGCCTCTCCATCATCTCCAGATGGAGACTGGGCACTTGCCAAGCCCCTGCATCCCCCTCCTGGAGAAGAGCACCCAGAGCAGGTATCTCCCACCCTGGCTTTCTGTGCTGCCTCGGAGGAGGTACCCATATTCCCTGTTGACACAAGGGGCTCTGCAGCCCTCCTGCCCATGCGTCCTCTTCAGCAACAGCACTTTTTCCTCCTCACTCACCTACCAAAGCCATCCAGCCCTGATATTTAGGCAGCACAAGATGAAAAGGCACAGAGAACAGATAAGTGCAAGTGCTCGTAGGCAAAGCCATTTGCAGCTGCCGGAAAGGGGGAATGAAAGGGCAGGCGCGGAGGGGAAGCAGCAAAGCCAGACCACAGCCCTTTCTTCCCTTTGGCTCAAAGAAAGCTCCAGAGCGGGAAGGGGGATGGAGAGATGGAGATGAAAACACCATTTCCCCCTGCGAGCTGCAGTGGCCGCGGCGCTGAACCTGCCCCTGGGGACCATGCGGCAAAGCTGAGCAGCCGCTGCGGCTCCGAATGCCACTGCCCAAAGGTCACAGCAGCTGATGGGGGGATGCAGGGGCTGGAGTGTCCCGGCAGGAAAGGCAGGGCCCAGCTCGACAGCCTGGGAGCAAGTGGAGGAAAACCCTTGCTGGGGTCCCCGTAGCCTGAAGATGCACCCGGGAGATGGGCAAGGTGAGATGCAGTCTGCCCTCCTCATCACCTTCCCTGGCTGGCAATTAGCAGCCACAATCACACAAGCAGCTCTGTTGCCTCGTGGGGTAACTACTGGCTATTGAAGTGGAGTGGCTCGTTGGATCCCAGCCTCCAGCTTGGGATCTGGATGGAAGTGGGGGTCAAGGATCCTCAATGTAAGTCTGTGCTGCAGAGATGGAAGGCTTTTGCTTCCAACTTGGGAAGGGTGGGATAGGTCAGACCTGGGATGCATGTCCTGCTCCAACCTGGCACCAGGATTTTCCCGGCTCACTCCATGTCCCAGTGCCAGCTGCTGCATCTCCTCCTCCAGCACCTCCAGTGCCTGGCTGTACCTCACTGCAGGAATCTAAACCAGGGCAGGAGGAAATTTATGTCCTCAAACTGCATCAGCTTTAAAACCCCACTGGGCTCAGCACCCCTCACCATTCCTTGTCCTCCCTGGCTACAGGAGCCCGTACCCTCATAGAGCTGAGATCCGGATGAAGAGGGACAAGGTACAGTCCCTGCTCTTTCAGTTTGGGCTCAGACCTCCAAACTCATTTCACACCACGAACCCTCCATCCCAAGCCCACCAGGGATGGGGAAAATGCTGCCCGAGAGCCAGAGACGTGGCCACAAACCCAAAGCTATTTAACCAAACCTGCCTGGGGTGCGTCTATAGGGTGAGCAGTTTGACTCCATGCCATCAACAGAGGTTTTTTACCCCCATTCTGGATTATTGCACTGCAGCAGCAGCCGTGGGCAGAGCAGCCTTGTTCTGCCATGCAGGGCTGCCTGTGCCATGGGCGAATGAAGCAGGAGGGAGCCAAGTGTCACATTCCAGCTTCTATAGACTATTACTTATAATGGAGAGGAACAAAAATACTGTAAAATAAAGCACTTGAGGCCATCAGCCTGAGCATTAAATAGGCTTCTGCTAAAGAGCTGCTTCGACTGGAAAAGCTTCCTCATTTGGATCAGAGGCATTGCCCTGCTTGTGAGAGAGCCGGGGGGGGACAGGCAACACCACCCCAGGGAAAGGCCATTGTGCTCCTCTTGGGATGCTCCTACCTCAGCTCCCCAACCCCAGCCACTCCCCATGCCTCAGGGGAGCACCCAGACCCCTAAGTTTGGGGCTTCCCCTCCCTGTGGAGCAGCAGAACAGGGGGAGCATTTTGCCATGTTAAAGGCAGCACAATCGCTGCTCCGGAGGACAAATGGAGGGTTTGGGGAGCAGACACTTCCCATTAAGAGGCACTAATGAAACGTGAAAACGTTTTACTCTGCTATCGTTTCATACAGGTTTGAACACAGCCGCAGCTGCAGCGATGTCCCATTGGTGGCTAATTTAAGCACCAATTAAACAGGGCTCAATTGCAGTGGCAGGAACTGATCTGACAAGGGATGCGGCCAGGAGCCCCCAGTCTTGCTGACCCTGCTGCCACCGGGCAGGCCGGTTTGCAAGCAGGATGAAGAGCTGCTGGAGAGCTGGTGGGGTTTGTCCTTCCTTTAGGGGAAGGGAAGGAACGAAATACCTAAAGGCCGCTTTATGCCCACTGGTTTCCCCTTTGTAGCATCCCGAGCAGGGCTGGTCTTGGCTCCCTTTCACAGGGATGGAGTCCAAATGCAGTGTGTGAGTCCCACAGCCTTGGGTCCCATGTGGTTTAGGATGCAGAGGTGGTTCTCAGCACTTCAGGGTTGGTTTTGGTTAGCTGATAACAGCCGTAGGCTTTGCTCCAGCAAAGATAGCTTAGAGGGCTTCAAAAGAGCTGCAGGTTGATGTTTTGCACCAGCAGGCCCAGCACGGGATCTGCTGGCTTTCCCAAGAGCTTTATTTCCTTCAGTTGATTTAGGCAATTGCAGTAAATCCCCTGTGGTCCCTGGTTCCCAGCTGAGCCAGATGAGACCCAATTTAGCTCAGGGACAGCAAGGCTGGCATCCTCCAACAGCCTGTGAGTATGCTCCTTGTGCCCAGGAGCACCCCATCCCTCCAGACCCCCTGCCTGCCCCTCACCTTTCCTTGGCCCAGATGGGCAGCAGAATCCACAAGAAGCTTTTTTTAGTGCCTACACACATGGATGTGGGAGCAGAAGTGACCGAGGCATCATGTGCTGCCCGTCAAACAGCTGAGGCTGATGGGGAAGTGACCCCATCCTCTCCCTGCCAAAGCACCCTCCTCAGTTCCTCATCTTGGGTCCCGAGCCCCTTGACTGACGCAGAGCCCACCACAGCCCCTCTGCTGCTGCTGCCTCTTGGAGCAGTGTTAACCAGGCCATGCCTCATCAGCTCCAATTAGCACGCAGGTCGTTTCCATCAGCCGTTATCAGGCTCCAGTGCCCACCATAGGGTGAGGCACTTCTTCCACCTGGGGAAGCAGGGCTGGTTCTGGCATCTCCTGGTGATGCTGGTCCAGCACCCAGCGGGCACGGGTCCCACCGCTGCGCCCAGGGACAGAGCTCCCCAGAGTGGCCGCTGGCTCCTCTCTCATTAATCTAATTACAACATTGCGTTGGCAGCGCAACCAGCGGCTTAATTACAGTTTGCTCCAGGTAAACGGTAGGCAGGAATGCTCCTGTGTTCAAAAGGGCCCATTGTTTGCTATTAGCTATGAGAAGCCGGCCTCACATCCGGCCGATGAGGAAAGCAGTCCTGCCACCAGCATTATCCTCATCGGGAGCCTCCTGCAGAGCCCTCACGTTGCTCCGGAAAACCAAATCCTTGCTTCAGGCTGAAAAAGCAAAGATGAGGGGGGCAATGCTGGGAGCAAGAGTGCAGAGCAGGGGGCTGCTTGCTCCTCAATATATATATATGTTGATAGAATAGAAAGGGGTTTATTGGAAATAACCGTTCAGACTGTCCGCAAGATGCAAGTGTCAGGAGTGAGCAGATGCTGGTCACGATTCAGCGCTTGTTAAGGAAGGAGACGGATTCATTTCACATGCGTGATTAACTCCTGGCCACCGATGAGTTACACAGCAGATGATCAAAAGAGGATTAATTATTCCACAGATGAGGCTGCTGCCAGCCTGGCCCCTGTCCTTGCCAGCGCTGCCGATGGCACAGCCTGCGGTCCCCAAGAGCAGGGCTGCACGGCCACCGCTGCCCCGCAGCCTGCGCCGGGCCGTGCGCTGCCTGCCCCTGTCCCCGCAAGTGCCCACTGTCCCCTGGCACCACGAGGACCTCCTGGGGCACCTCCGGCGTCGCTGTGTTCAATGTGGAAGGGGTTTTGTGCTGCCAAGCCCTGGGCTGCTATCGGCTTTCTGACACCCAACCCAATAATGTCCCCCTCCATCAGCAGCGATTAACCCAGGGAAGGTTTCTCCTCACTCGACACCTTTTCTTTCCTTTGCAAAAGGAAGACTGATGGAGCGGCTGGCTGTAACAAATCCACGCGGCAATTGAAGGAAGGAGCTCCGCTCCCTCTACCTGATTTATTGTTTAATACAGTCCCCTTTTGATCTTGTCTTAATTAAATTAGGAGCTGTGAATCGACACCCTGCCACTAGGAAGCTGCTCTGCCTCGCTCGCTTCCCTCTGCACCGTGCCTCCATATCCTCGTGACAGGGAATCGCTGAGGGTGACATGAAACACCAGCTCTGCTCTGCTTGGGTTTATGAGGAGCATAAAATCTTGCGTGCTCATGGGTGGCAAACTTGAGCCCCCCAGCACTGGGCTGAAGAGCCGGGGGTGATTTCCTTACAGCCACCCTGTGTCCCTGGTGGGTGATGGGGAGGCTGAGGGACCATGGCCCCGTCCCCATCCCAGGCATCACTCTCCTGCTATCTCCTAGTCCCAAGGAGGGGAAAACCATGCCAGGAACAGCACTTGGGCTCCGTAGGGCCTGTCCATCTTTGTTGGTCCTCAAAGCTCCCCCAGCACTCACCTGCTCCAGGGCTCAGCTCATCCTCAAGCATCCCCAGCGCACATGGTGCCATCCCTGCCATGCCGGCAGCATCCCTCTTGTGCCATGGCACCCCAGTGAGTGTCCACGGGCTCTCCTGCACCTTCCCTCCCTGCTCTGAAACCAGGGAAGGGAGCCCACTGAGGAGAAAGCAAATGTCAGGCCCTTCACACAGCAGAGCCCTTGGCCAAGCACCACCAGCCCATCATCTGACATGCATCACCGTGGCTGCTGTGCGGAGAACCGTGTGTCACCGGGAGTGTAATGGCCTAATAACTCTTTCCTGTGCAGTCTGGGTGATGACAGAGCTTTTAATGGAGGATAATGGTGTTTTGCATTTAAATCTACTGTGCTGTTGACTCATGACTGCAGCAGCCCCGGGACAGGAGGAGTAAATCAGAGAGGGCTCCTGGCAATGGCTGGAGCCTCATCCCGCTGGAGGCATCGCTGCAGCATCCCATGATGGAGGGCAGGGGGGGCAGAGACACCCTCTGCCTCCTCCCTCACCGAGTGCAAATGAGCCTCGTGCTGATTTAATGAACTTCTGATGATTATCACCTTTAAATCTGAATTCCTGCAGGAGTCACCTTCAGCAGGGAAATACAGCCCCCCCCCTCCCCCCCCCCCCCGGGCAGCGGCGGTAGGGGGGGATGAGCTGATTGCCTGCATCTGATTAGCAATTACACTTCACAGTAAACGCTGTCACCCTGGGCTGGAGATGAGGTGATGGCAGACTGGGGGGTCCCTGGGGAAGGTGCTGGGGGAAACGGGAGCTCGCAGGGATGCGAGATGGGAGCATCGGCATCCGGATGGTGCTGGCACCCACTCTGGGCTCGGAGCCTGCACAGGGATGAAACCACCAGGGATGAACTCCTTCCCAAGGGATAACTGTCTCCTGCTCCCGAAGCCGCCAGGCTGGTGCTCATAGGCGTTTATGAGTGGTGTCTTTAATATGGTGCTGCAATATTTGCCCTATAAATTCTTAAGAACAGATTTATAGCTGAGCCATTACTGACGTTACAGACTATTAATAAATCTGTTAAACCTACAGGATAAACGTGCCTTCCCTCCCTTTATATTGGCATAATAAACATAAGGAAGGGCATGGAGCAGCGCTGCAGCTGGGGGTGGTGATGCCTGTCCATGTGCTGCGTTCCCTGGACCACTTGCCCTTCCCCTGGAAGCCACCACCCGTCCTTCCCTGCAGGAATGTGGCGGGGACATGGCTGGGTGAGCCCGTCAGCAAAGCTGGGCATCCGGAGCTGGGACACAAGCACCCGGACACAGAGGACCCCGGCACATCCCGTTGTGTCCTGGGGGAAGCAGAGGAGATGCTGGAGATTCTGCATGCTGGAGACAGCGCCAGGGCACTCAGCAGTGTGGAAGGGATGCAGGATGCTCCTCTGTTTTGGGAGGTGAGCTATTTGCAGAGCTCGGTGTACGGAAGCTATATCTGGAAGAGCCTTGATTGAGAAAATCCATCTGGAGAAAGGCAGCAGCGGAGCCCTGTCTCCGGGAGCAGCTGGTCCTGCAGCGGGCTCTGGTGGGTTTGGAGAGCTCTGGTGTCCCATCCGCAGTGACCAGCTGGGCATCAGGGGGTGCTTTACCCCCTAATTCAGAGCCAGTGAAACCCAGTGGCTTTATCCCCTCTTCCACCCTTGCCTGGGGCTGTTTCCAGCCTGGGATGATGCTCAGCTTCTGCACCACTGAGGGTCACAACAGGTCTATAATTCAGGCAGACGAGGTAAGACCTGGAGATGCTGTAAGAGCAACTCCTGGTGCTGTTGTGGGTGGTAGGACACCTGGGGTGGAGGGCTTGAATCCAACACAAGCTCCTGGGATGGGAGCACCACGTGAGACCCTCTTCCTGCGAAGAAAGGGGCTGAGGAGATGAACAGCATGAGGACATTCCCACCGGGACACGTGGCCAAGGAGAGGGGCTGGATCTGATGGCCAGCAGTGGTCCTGCTGCAGTTGCCAGAGTGGTGCTGCAGTTTAGAGCAGGGCAAAACCCCTGCCCTGCAGTGCCATGGAGCATGAGGAGCCCCAGGGAGAGCCAGGATGTCTGCAAGGGAGCACAGGGGGAGAGAAACAAATAAAGATGCATTATTTCCCTCTGCCTCCACGGCTCCATCAGTGCCGGCTGGCTTTGATTAAACCTTGCATTTATTACATTTGGGAAGAGGATAATTTAGCCACCAGATTAAAAGCAAATAAGACTCAGATGAAGGGTCCCAGCGCATCTGTTTCCCCAGAGCCACCATGTGCTATGGCAGGACAGGCTGGGAGTGACAGCAGCACCTTGGGGTACCCTCAGCATCCCTACTGCCAGCTCTGTGCACGACCTTGTGGCTCCAGCATTGCATGGGCATTGTAGCCAAGGGGGACCACGCAGACAAGGAGGGGACTTGGTCCTCCAGCGGGCAGGGGCATCAGGACACATCACTTGGTGAAAGGAGACCCATGGGCCACAGCCACCCAACAATGACCAGCCCATGCTGGTGAGCTGGAGCATCCCGGGATGCACCGAGTCCCTGGGGCAGCCGATGTGGTCCCATCCCTGATCCAACCCAGGCAGCTGCTGGAAGAAGCCCTGCTCTCCCAGATCATCTGCATACAGCCTGTTCAATAGGCACACACAAGGCTGCTGTCCTGGCAAGCTTTCAGCTCTTTGCTTATTACTTTTAGATGAGCTGGCTATTTAAACAGCACTTATATATTACAACTGCTGGGCTGTAAAGTGTCTCTGTGACATGAGCCCCTGTTCCCAGACAGTATAAAAGCCTCTGTGTTAAAGAAATTAATAACAAAGCAAACTGTGCTCGAACAGCTTCTGGGGAGATAAAGCAGTGGTGGAGGAACAGTAAAGGGGGGAGAGGAGTTTAACCTCCCCTCCTGCAAGCCCCAGCCAGTGAAGGGTGATGCCATTGTCAGGGCGTCACAAAACGAGGCCAAGTTAAGAGCAAAATGGGCTGAGGTCCAGCAGGATTTCTGCTTGTGGTCACTGCAGCTGCTGCTAATGGGAATCTGATGTTTCATGGCACAGCGTCAGATGCTGCTTTCTAAGCAGGCTGCTTTCTGTTCTCAGCCCAACGTTTGGAAGCCAGGAGGGATGGAGTTGCCTCCTGACACCAGAAGGGTTTTGGTTGAGTCTCACCCAGCAGCCAGCAATTGATTCTCAACCTCTGTGCCAACCATCTCCAGCTTCAAGCTGCCATGGAGCTGCCCTTGATCCTGGTGAGGATGGAGGAGGGAAACCCACGGCTTTAAAAGACGCAGGACTGTGAGGGACAACCATGACCACTGCACGCTCTGCAGACACGGAACAAGAGGTTGGCATGGAGAAAGGGCATCTCCCGTGGGCTTCGACCCAGACGGGGATGCTGTTTCTTCCCGGTTTCTGGCTGGAGTTTTCAGGGAGCAGCGCACAGCATCCCTGCCTGGGGAGACGGCAGCGATGGGACCTGGTGTCGCAGCTCCCCCATACACCACGCAGCCACGGGCAGCCGGGGTTGATGAGATGTCTGAGCTGTTGCTCAGCGCTGCAGCGTGTCTGTGAGAGAGCAGGAGAAATCAGGGCAAAACACTCAGGGGAGGAGGAAAGGGCTGGGCTGTTAACTCCAAACCGCACAGGCCCCTGTCGGCATCTGACTGCTCAGACAGGGAGCATCCAGCCTGCAGCTGGACCTCGACTCAGCTGCATCCCTCCCAAGCACCGGTTTGCTCCTTATTCCTGAGGGATTTGCCTGGCAGGGACTCAAGGCAGAGGGAGGCAGGAGCTGGTGCAACCTGCCCAGGGAAAGCAAGTTCATGTCATTGTGGGATCTTGCCTCCAAATCCCTCTGACAAGAGCAGAAATCACCCGCTCAATCTTCAAACAGCAGTTCAAAGCCTGTACAGCACTCTCAAGATTAATTAGTAGCTAAATAATAATACAGGATAAGCCTTATCAAGGCATAAGAACTGAGACATGGTCAGGGATGTGGGGGATCCAAGACAAGAGAAATCTTTATGTTCCTGGTTAAATCCAACATCTCCCGGGAAAACGCAGCCTCTTCCCATATGAAACAGCAGCGTCAGGAGCTAATCCTGACCAGAGGAACATCTCAGAGAAGAGGGTCTGGTTGCTTTACGCGTGCTAAAGGAGGGAGAGGAGCAGCAGAGCTCTGGTCACCACTGGCCAACCCAAGCACCCACCACAGCAACATGTGGCTGGCCCTATAGGACACAGGTTACAGGTGGCACAGAGCTGATGGTCAGGCAGATCCTGGGGCAGGAGGCTAAGTAAGGAGAGGGGCACCTGAGGATGCCCATTAAATACAGGGACAGTGTCAGACCCGGGACATCCTCATATGCAAACAGTAGCAAGCAGAGAAGAAGCTCTGGAGGATGCCTGCGATTCCTCTATCCAGTTCTTACCTGGCATGGTTGGGCGCTGAGTCCATGGATCTCCAGCATGGCTGGAATGGCCGATGTCCTGCTCCGGTGACCATCGCTGCAGGATGCTCCCCAAGCCATGGGCGAAACCCTCACAGCCCCACCAGCCTGGAGCTGCCATTCCTTTAATGCTAACCTCCTTTTCCCCAGACACCTCCAACCACCAGGAAGAAAAGAAATAAGGAATTGGCTGCAGAAAGCTGCTGGAACCGGAGCATTTATTTCATAGAATGCATCATTTATTTTCAATTACCGTGGTCCTTTCCCCCTGTCTCCATCTCTCCCTCCCCACGCACTTGGAGATCGCTGGTGGGAAGTCTGCAGAGCTGCAGAAGAGCTGTGGCAGGAGGAGCAGCTCCATAGCAAGCAAAGGGACAAACATGGTAGGGACAGCACTGGCACCTCTTACAGCAGCTTTGGGCTGGGAGGAGGATGGCAGCCCATGGGAATGGGGTAAGGATGAGCACTGTGGGGCCGTGGGTCAGACAAGATGTCCTGGCCGTCGGCTCACCTCCGACTAATGCTGTGGCAGAGAAACAGAGGTGGCAACTGGGATACTGCAGTGGCGAGCACAGGGATGAGAGCACCATCATGGGCATCTTCACCCCCTGAGCACTGTTTGATACTCCCAGTCCCAGCCAAGCACTGACCTTCGTCTCCCTATCCTGCAGGGACTTGCTCTCAATGCCTGGCAAGCCGGAGCTCGGGGATGGAGCAAAGTCAACCTCCAGCTCCCAGATGTCCAGACCTGACCTCTGCGATGCAGCTCGAGGTATTGTTCCCATACAGCTGGAGCTGAAAAGCCCAAGCCCACCCCAAGTGCTCCGGGCAGGACCAGGGCTGTGTGCGGGACCACCATGTGTCGCAGCATCCGCATCCCACGGTTCTGCGGCTCTCGCTGTCTCTGCCCCATTCCTGCACACCAAAGGTGTAGCTCCAGCTTCACCTCAGCCAGAGCCACTTGAAGATCCCTGATGTCTCATGAAGGATTTTCTAATGGGGTTCAGAGGACTTTAAGATTTATATCAAAAAGCCTCAATTTATTGAATTAATGCTGCAGAGCAAAACCATGGCTGCTTAACTGGAGTATCAGTATTTTACAGCAACATAACTAATAAGGCCATTAATACCAACTGGGCTCACTCCTGACATTTATATCACTGTAAATCTCTCTCTCAGCACTGGAATTATTTATGCCATCCCAGGCACTCGAGAAGAGCTGTCATCCTTTATCAGGCTGAAAGATTTAAGCCGAGAAAGGATGGATATAAACACACTAAACAAAAAAGGGAGCTTGAGAAGAGCTGGGACGGGCCCTTGATGCTAACACAGTGCTGCCCTTTGCTTTCCAGCAGCGGTGGGATGAAGGGGGACCTGCAACCCAACGAGGTCCCTTGAGACCAAACCCATCCAATGTACCTGGCAGATAAAGGTTGCATGAATAAACCTGAAGGAGGGTGGGGAGCAGAGAGGGAAGCAGCAGCCAAGAGCTGTGAATGAGCCACGAGTGGAGCGCAGACAGGCACAGGGAGCAATTAGCGGCTGCGGTGGCAGTGCAGGGACATGGGGACAGTAATTATCTGCTGAGCCTACCCCTGCTCGGCTCTGTGTCGCTCACTGCCTCATTCACAGCGTGCTGGAAATGCAATTGTTGGTAATCTGTCATAGCAGGGCCTTGTTAAACCGCTATCTGTGCCTATTTAATTGGAAGGAGATAAACCCAGGCCAGGGATGGAAATGCAGCACCTCAGTACTGCAAAGCAAATGCAGGGGGGACAATGGGGTCACAGGGCTTGAAGGCACACTTTGAGTTGCCTTTTATTGACATGAAGGAACCTGAGAGGCAGCAGGATGGGGAAAGCCCTTGGTTTGCAGGTGGCATTTACCCCCCAATCCATTCTCCCTATGCACTGCCCGTGCTGGCACCAGTTAGAGCCACCTCCAATTCCCATTTAATGGCCAGCATCTCCGTTCTGTGCATCTCTTCCTCTCGCTCACTCAAGCAGAAGGAAGCTCTCATTGTTTCCCCCAAGGTGATGAAGTGCTGCTTCTGCTGCAATTCCTGTCTGGAGCACGAGCTCCCCTGCAGCCAGCGAGCAGGGCATGGACAGGAGCTGCTCGGGGTCTGCATGGGACCCACTACTGCCCCTGGCTTTATACCACCCAGCACCTCCTTGCCCAGCTTCTCCATAAGCCAAACACAACCTTCCTCCAGATCCGCCTGGTAACAGCAGTGACTTGCTCTGCTTCCAAGGAGGATCCAAACCCAAGATTTTCATAGTCCATGGGCTGCTCATTATCTACACAGAGATCCCTTGGAACTGCCCAAGTGAAGCTTAATGAGTTATTTAAATACTAGCTAAAGTGAGAGTTGGAAGGAGTTTGGGTTTCAAAGCAAAGGCTGACGATTGGCCCGCCTGTGCCACCATTTCCCTGTGCCACCTTCAGGAGGACGTTTGTCTCTGTTGCTTTCTCAGAAAAGGGCCATTAATCAAACCAGCAAATGGTGCTTCCCAACCCTGGGACAGGATGGCAAAAAGGCAAAAAGGAGGAGGAGGAGGAAGCAATCACTCCCAAGTGTTAGGAGAAATATCCCTAAGCCCCGCGAGGAGCAACTTCCAGAGGCCATCTCCCCATTCTGGACCGGTTCACCTGGAGTAGCTCCCCGAGGGATGAGTAACATCTCCTGTGACAAGCAGGCACCAGCAGCCAAAGTAATGGTCTGTCTTTAAAGCAAATTACCTGCACTAATCCCAGAGGCAGGGATTTGTGTCTCCAGGTTCACCCAAGTTGGATGTCTGAGCTGTCACTGCCTGCCAAAGCTTTCACCCATGAGAGCCACACACGTGTAGGACCCGCTCCTGCATGTCCCTGGGGTGCGTGCCTGCGGGTTTGTCCCTCTCCCACCAGGCTGCACGTTCCATAGGAGCACCTCTGTGTAGGAACATCTCCCATCAGCACTGGTGACAGCCCTGCTGTCACAGGTAAAGGTGCATTCCATGTCTTGTTCCCCGGAAAAAGCAGCCCCCACTGCTCCCTGTATCCCTGGGCATCCTACCCTCCCATGGGGATGGCATCAGCCATGGGCACAGTGCGGAGCCTGCGAAACACCTTCACAGCAGGCATCCATGCAGGTAGGACCTTGTGCCCTCCCAGCCTGTGGGGACAGGCGCTCTGAGGAAGCAGTTCCACGTCACAGCAGCTGAAGGCTGCTCCATCCATCACAGCAACCAAACCCGAATCAAATGGAATCATAAAGGAAAATCCTGTTTCCTCTTGTAAGCTTTGTGATTTGTGTCCTTGGATGTGTTTCTGGAGCTGAAAATGCCTGGCATTACAAGGAAATAACAGTGTTACTGTCATTCAGTTCAGGGTGAGCATAGGGAATAGAGTGGAATGGAATAGAATGGAGAGGCATGGAACAGAATGGAATAGGAAGAAAATGGAATGGAATAGAAACGGAATGGAACAGAGAGGCATCAGATGGAATGGAACAGAATGTGAATGGAATGGAAAGGAAATGGAATGGGATCGAGAGGCATGGAATGGAATGGAATGTAGACTATAGGATGGAATGGAATGGAATTGATAGGCATAGAATGGAATGGAATAGAACGTAGAGACAGAATGGAATGGAACAGATTTGAAAGGCATGGAATGGAATCCTCAAAACAAGTGATACACTCTCACTTTATACTGCTCATCAGCAGGATCAGACCTCAGTGGTTTGTGCACTACAGAGAGGACTTAAGCGGTGCTCCGAGGAGAGATCCTATTAGATAAGAGGGTGCAGAACACACACCCATAGTAGAGGGAAGCCACCACATCTCCAGGAGGCTTGGGGTTGAGTTATTTGTGTGCTGCACTGCTGCAATGCCTGAACTAGATGAGTCACTCCCGCCATGGGCAAGAGAAGTCAAGTGGAAGCCATCCCTTTGGCCATTACTCTGAGGTTTCGTCCTTTGCCTACTGGGAGTAAAGAACCCACAGTGAGAGTGGCAGCCCCTCAGCCCAGCATCCATCACCACCTCCAAACCCCTTCTCCGGACAGGCCCAAAGGAAAGCCCTGTGAGCAGGTAACGTGGTGGATGAGGACAGAAACCAAGCCAGCCTGGAGCCTGCCTCGGGAGCATCGCTGCTGGTAAGAAGGGAAGAGAAGAGAAATCCAGATTTCCTGCCCCCAATCTGCTGACTCACTAATGACTCAAGGGGCTAAATTTAGCTCTCCAAGCACTCGGCATCAGGGTGAGCGGCTGTTGGCCTCTCCTTAACCTCCTTATCAGAGCTTCTAAGTAAAGCTTCCACCAGCCCAGGAGAGATTCTGCTCACGATCCAAGGGGATTATAAACCACCTTTGAAAGCTGGAATAAAGAACATCTTCACACTGAGGTACACACAGCTTTCTGGTGGCAATGCAAGACCCGGGAGTGGAAAGACAGCACTCAGGCGCATCACAGCGTGGTGAGTTGTCATGGCAACAGGGGATTTTACACATCATTAAGTGTGGGTTCATCCGCATCACCCCCAGGGATGTCAAAGAGCCCAGGATGGATGAGGACAAGGGGCTCCTCTGGTTCAGACATGGTGGCACTGCCAGGACATCAACAGGCAGAGCCCAAATGGCTTTACAAGGCAGGCTCAGCATGGCCTAAGGAGAGATGTCCTGGTGCTGCAAGCCAGCCTGCTTATGGACCAGGGTGCAAAAAGGTAGAGGGAATGACTTTCCAGCTGAAGAAAACTATACATTTCTAAGGAGCAACAACACCATCTGCATTACAGCCAGACCTTGCTGCAAGCTGAGCGTGGCCCCAGGCTTTAATAAGCCCCATTCCTATAAGGTCAAGCATTAAATAACCTCCCACAAAACCTTCATCGACCGCATCCCAGAACATCCCATCCCAGGGAGCAGCACAGTACTCAGCCAAAAGAGCACGCGCGTGATCCAGAGCTGCCCCAGGGCAGGAGCCGAGGGACCCTGCCTGCCCCAAGCTGTTTCCCAAGCTTCCACTCGCTGTCACGCAGGCTGAAGGCACCATCCCTTCTCCATGGGCAGCAATCACCTCTACACACTCTGCTTGTCCAATTTCAACAGCATCGCTAGAAGCCTTTTTCTCCCCTCCTCCCTAAAAATCAGTTCCTCCTCCTCAGTGCTAGAAACTCCTCTGAAGTTTCCCATCAATCTTTTCACTTCCCTTCACAATTCCTACATTTTCCAGGCTCGAGGCTGGAGGAACCGCTATTGATTCCCAATTTTCCCTTCTGCATTCGACTTACTTCTTCACATTGTCTGCTCTCGGTGGCCACTCCGGCAATTGCTTCTTTTGGCTCTGATTGCTGCTGAAGCATTGGCAATGCTGTGTTCATGCCTTATTTAGCATCCAGCCTCTTATTTACGGGCTAGAGAAGGGACTGTAGCACTTACTAAAGGCTGGGCTGGCTGCTACCCCCAGAGTGGCAATAGAGGGGGGTAACACATCTGCAGAGGGGAGATAAGGTAATCGGGCACTCAAATGCCTGGGGTCTTATTAAAGGAGAGCTGGCTGGCAAGATCTTATCGCTGCACAGGAATAGCTGGGACTTCAGCCTTGCTGTAACATGAGCCAGAGCAAACTGAATGAGAGGGGTGGCCAGGCTGGGCTCTCCTGCAAGGACTGTCCATAGGGATAGTACAGCCCCCACGTGCTCTTCCAACAATACCCTTTATCCCAGGGGCAGCATGGAGGGAAGAAAGCACCACAGGCAGCTGATGAGCAGCTCCATGGAGCTGTTCTGGCAAAGCCTGGAACAGCTCCAACACAGGTAAAGCTCTGATTGCCACCTCCGTTCTGTTCCTGCTTGTCCTCACACCTGGGAGCCCCAGTTATCTCAAAAGCCATCCTGTGCAGCTCATTCCTCTTGGGAGCAACCTCATCCCTCTTGATGCAGGCAGCAGCACAGGGTTCTATCTACCAACAGACACTGCCCATGCCAGGCCAATAGAAGCAGACCCAGTGCCACACTTTCCTTCCTGCCCAGGCAAAGCCTGCTTTGACCCTTGTGAAGGGGTTTTGGAGAGCACTTAGAGCCTCACCAAGGCTCGTGGGGCAGGGACAGCTCCAGACAAGCTCCAAGCAGTTATTGCGTGCTTTGTGTCAGATTAAACTTGATGAAAGCCACTGGAATAACAGCAATAAATCCTTCCCCCTCCCTTCCAAAGGGAAGGCAGGAGAGCAGGAGCCTGCTCTAAGCTCTCTAAGGAAGCAAAAGAGGATGCAGCCTCCAGGTGCCTACTGTGATCTCCCCAAACCGCCTAGGAACAGCCTGAGTCACGGGGACTTGGTGCCAGCTCCCACCCAGCCACAGGAACAAAAGGAGCCTCCTCATCCTCATCATCCTCCCTACGCGGGAGGCGGGGGGGGAAGGAGGTGCCTCTGCTCGTGGGGAAGAGGAGCGAGCAGATAGAGCCCCGCAGGCAGGCGTGTGGGCAGAGCGTGACAGCATCTCCCCCATGGAGGCTCTGCTCCAGGAGGAACGATCCCTCACAGCAGTTGGGAATGAGGAGAGCATCGGAGAGCGCTGCTGGACCAGAGAGAGGAGAGGCCAAGCCCTGCAGCAGACACAAGCGTCAGTGGAAGAAGCATCACATCCCTGCAGGGATGCTCAGAGCTGCACAGCATTTCAGGGAGAGGGGGCAGACATAGCAGCCGGGAGCTAAATAAGAGCAGTGATGATTGTGGAGGAGCAGACATAGGGAGGCAGGCCCAGATACACCAAAGCAATGGATGCACAACGTTTCCATCAGCTCCTCTCTGTAACTGCCACTCTGGAATCACTGTGCTGGGGGTCATGGCCTGCCCAGCACAGCCCCAGCTCCAGAGCAGCGATAAAACATCAACATGGAGACAAACACGGATCTGGGTGAGAATAAAGCATCAAACACCCGGCAAAGTGCATCTGTGTGTTCCCCCAGTAGGGCTGACAGCTTCAGGTAATACCTCGCGCTTCTCAAGACGGGACGATTACAGAGGGCAAGAACCTCATTTAAAGCAGCCCCGCTGCTTCTGGACTCCCCAGCACCTCTGCATCACACTGAGCTGGAGGCAAGGAAGCCCCTCTGGCTGAAACAGAGACCTGGAACCCTTTAGATGATGCGGAAGGAGACGTTACCACCTATTACCCACAACTGAAAAGATGCTACCTGATTTATCCAGGGCAAACACTGCTTGTCAAGAACACACTGAGCTGCTGCATCGGTCAGTGTGCGTTGGCAGCAGTGGTGTTAGGAGAGGGAACCAAAGTGCTGCTGCAGAAGAGCTCTCAGATGCTGACGGGAAAAGGAAGGAGGTGAAAGCGCTGACAAGCCAGCCACATCTGTAGTAAGCAAGAACAAGGGCTGACATACAGCTGAAACAGCGTCTGAACTAACACAATAAAGGAACAGACAAAGCTCAGGGGATTAAGGAAGAAATCTGTTTCCTTTATAATTGATGAACATCCAGAACGTGATGCTCTGGACTTTATATCGTACGTGGCAAGGTAAAGGGGCAATGGCGGAGTAACTCTGGCAGTAGGTACTGAGAAAGGAGCCCCACACAGACACAGCCTATTGATATCAGCTCCCTCTGTGGGTCTACAGCTGCCTCGATGTCCCTGCCTTGTCATATGAGGGGACCAGGGACATTTGGGCATCTAAGGATGGCAGCAAGTGCAGGGCAGCAGGAGAAAACAGTTCTGGCTTGGTAACAAGCTTTGCTTTGTACTGCATTAACCCAGACGAGATTCTCTTCTACGCCCCTGTATTTCAGCTAACAGAATATACAATACAACCAGCAAGCAGCAGGCAACAGTCCCTTTTACTGCAATGCCTCTGCTGCTGCTGAGAGGAACCCCAGGTACCCCGGGTGCTGCTGCTTTCAGCATGTGGCTGGGTGAAGAGGAACAGCCACTGCTCCTAATGGAGCTCTGAGCTGGGTAAGGAAAGGGAGTTCTATTTAAAGGAGTCAGAGCCTTTCAAACTTCCCTCCCTTTGAAAGGGAAAAACCCATCTAAATATAACTTTCCAGAATTAGAACTTTTATCCTGTTTGCCTCCTGCAGCCATTATCTGGAGCACCAAGAGCTGCTTTCTCTGGAGGTGGCAATGTTAACTAATTGCTGTTTGAAGCCTTTCCTCCTGCGGAGCAGAGCAGCAGCCTTGGGATGCTCACTCCATGCCCTGGCAGCCCCCTGAACAACAGGCATCCCCAGCCATTCCTCCATCATTCCCTCCTTCCTCATCCTCCCAAGCGCCATTTGGAGACAGTCACTTCAGCCCTGCCTATGGGGCTAGCGTTGGGCCAGCATCCCCTTCCCAGCACAGCACCAGTGGGGCAGGATGTGCATGGGAAAGCGGTGCAGTCAAGGCAGCAAATCCCCCCTCTCCCAGCACAGAGGGAACAGCATCCTGCATTAACAGAGCCCCAGCACCCTGGTGTGCCTACATAACCCTCCCCAAGGAGGGACAGGGTCTGGCCCCCTCACAGCACCGTGCAAGGTGAGGATCAGCTCTTTCTCCTCAGTTTATTCCTTAGGCAAGCAAGATTTAAAGCATTTCCCTGCAGAAGGCACCCTAGGGAAGGTGAAAAGGGGAAACTGCTGTGGACGCATGGGGACTGACAGCTCCATTTCCACTGGAGGAAAAGCCAATCTGATCTAGCATTGGGTAGGTGTCTATTTTGCATAAGCTGGTGAGAAGAGCAGGCTGTCAGGAGGCAGAACAGGCGTCTTAGCGACGGCTATTGGTAAAGGTTCCTCTTTCAAAGTAATTGCTACACCTCATGAAAAACTCATACGCCTCATCATGAGCCAAGGTGATTTTTCCTTGAAGAAATCCTTCAGGCTCCGCTTTTCCATCGAGCCCTGCTCCCAGCCGCTTCCCGGAACGGGAGAACGGCCGGGGAGCAGCGCGGCACAGCACTGCCCTCTTCGGGTACCATCCATCCGCATTCCGGCAGGCACAGGCGACCCTGCCCCTCGCTGAGGTTGGAGGTGCACCCGCACAGCAGATGCGTGCCCTGCAAGCCTCACCCTCACCGATGGCCACGAGATCCCATCCTCTGCCCCAAGGCACTTAAATCCCGCTTCCATCCAAGCGCTGCCGCGCCAAACCATCGCTGCGGGGACCTGCTCCGGGAGCGTTATCCGGGATGTGGTGTCCTCACACCGCAGCCAGGAGGGGATTTCACAGCAGCAAAGAGTGGCAAGAACTGGGGATCAATGAGCATCCTTCACCGCTGCCCGCTTTCCCACAGGATTCTGGCACATGCTTTGGACTTGTGGTGAAACACGAGGAAGCACCGTCAGGAGAGTAAGATAAGGACATTAAATAAATGCCAGACCTGGGCTACAACGTGAATCATCTGCAAGAGGAGCCACCCAGAGCTCCCTACTTTATCCTGCCAGGAGCAACTCACACAGACCATGCAGTGGGGTCAACAACATCCAGAATAGGAATAGAGCCCAGCTCATGGAGCAGGGAAGGAAAAAGCAAGGCACTGGTGGGTTGTTCGCTATTCCCGGAGAGAGAATGGGGAAGAAGGGGCTGCGTGCAGCAAAGGCATTAGAAGTCATGCTGAGGGGGAGCAGGAATGTTAGAAACACATGTGCCTACAAACCAACCTACCCACAAGCACAGTCAGAGCAGTGAACAGCTTAGCGCAGAGCTACAAGCACTGCCACTGGTTTTAGATGCACAAAAGACCCCAAACTATAGGTAGGATTGCTGTGGGGCTTTGGGAGAGGAATGGATCCAACACATTTCCCTTGAGGCCAAGGGAAAGCTCAGTGTCTTAGGAGAAAAATGAGGGAGGGAATACTCAATTTAGGCAATTTGAGAGGAAAGCCATTCTCCAAACCAAAATCTCATCCCATGGGACTCCATCTTCTACTCCCTTGGCTGCCCCACATTTGTCACAGCTCTCCTGAGGACCTGTTCTGTTGTCCCAGTGGAGGTGGTCAGCATCCTCCTCCCCTCTGCCAGGTTATTTGCTCAAGGGGCCATGGATCTGAAGGCTTGAATCCTGCTGTTTGCACCTGTAGTAAGCTGGGACGCTGCTTCCTTTGTGTCTCTTCTATATGAAAAGGACTTGGCAAACTGATTGCAGAAAGCACATCCTGGGGCATGGTGGAGATGAGTGGAGGACAGGGGATGCTTGGCTGCTGCAGATGTGTTACAGTGGTGAGCAACAGTAACATCGACATGTCCTTTATGGGGGAGGATGGGGTTCATCCAGGTACCTGTGACGAAGCAAACAAAGGATTTAATTGGAAGCATTCCCTTAAGACTGGAAGGAAAGGCCCAGGGAAGAAGCATTGCAGGAGATGAGGGGTGAGCTGCAGAGAGTTGCAAAGAGCAGAGAAAGCAATTAATAAGAGCGGAACAAGGTTAGAAATCGCTGGCTATAGCAGCAACTCCAGAAGTCACAGCCATGCTCGTGCCCACAGCAGTCGGTGCTGCAAGAGCACCACATGGTATTAGAGCTACTGCTGGTCGCAGCCATCTCTCTGCTCGTGCCCCTATAGATTTCACAGGGGCGAGAGATGTCTTGGAGCTCTAAGAGGCACCACAAAGACAATGGAGTTAAAACCAAGGAGAGTGCTCTCAGTTCAATGCAATGTGACTGTTTGCTTGCAGAAAGGACCTGGCTCCTCTGTTCCTGAGCCTTGCAGGTGTTTGTTTAAGAGCCTGCATAAATTGAAGCTAATCACAGCTAAGGCAGGTGCTGAGGAGCCAGCAGGACACAGCCACGCTTATCTCGAGTGCAAGCTGATGGATCTGGTCCCGAGGGACAGAGCTGCTGTATTCAGCCCCAAACCAAGCAGCCGGACTCTCACACCTGCCGCAGCACAGGGGAGAGGAGGATGGGGTCTGAATGGGATTAGTACGGAGAAAAGGGGTATTCGGGGCTGTGCTTTGGCTGCTGCCAGGGGTGCGCTTGGGAAGGGTCTGCCTTGGCCGTTCCTGCCATACCGAGGGCTGGGATGGAGTCCAGGAATGCTCCCCGGGGCCTGGTGGAGGAGTGAACACAGCCCCAGCCTCATCTCCCTGCTGTCTTTCAGCACAATGCAGAGGGAGACAGGCACTAGAGCCAGCAAAGGCAACGCGCACATCCCACCTTGCTTCCATCTTGCTGTGGAGATGTGCCACAGAGAGGGAAGGGACAGGGCACAGCACAAAGGGAACCAAGCACCTCTGATGAACAGTACATTCAGATCTGGCTTTACACTGCCCAACAGGCATAAAGATGGGAATTATCTATCTAAAGCCAACAAAACAATCTAAAGCATAATCATGTCATGAACCCAGACTGCTCCAGCGCAGGAGGCAGTCTCCAGGTAATGCCATTCCCTAAAAGCACAGTGGATTTCCCAGATCCATTCATCCGCAGCTCTTTGTGATGGGGGTAAGGAGGAGGCAGGGGCTCGGCAGCGATGGGTACCACTGGATGCACATGCTTGTGCCTTGGAGGGAGTGCTGGGTAGATCCCTACCCAAGCACTGATAAGCACCTTACCCAGTCATCCCCAAGGCTCTCTGCAAGCAAACCTTGGTGTTTGGGAGCACAGACACTTCCCCATCACTCCTTGGCCCAATGGACCATCCACCTTCACCCTCTGCTACCATTTCACAGGAGAGGATGCTCTGCATCGCTTGTGCGCATGCATAACTCAAAACCACGGAGAAAAGGCAGAAATGGGCATAGTCCTGCTCTCCACTCACCTGCTAGACCATGACATCCAATGTGACCTCCCTGCCTACTCATCGCATCTGCAGCCCTTGCTCCTCAGCCTCCTGCTTGGCCCAGAAGGTGGTAGCAAGTCATTAATCCTGCGTCCTTATGGCCAGTTCTCAGCCCATGCTGCCCGCTGGAGCCCTGCCTCCCCAGGGCTGGCAGGGCCACCTTGGTGAGCAGCTCAGCCCCTCGGTGCCTCCTGTCCTCTGGCTTCATGGCAATGCACAAAAACATCATTTGCAGGTGATTTTCTGGAGCTTCCCTGCTCAGCTCCTGAACACAAACCTGCAAAGGGCAGGGGATGCTCCAGGGCCAGATTCCTGCTCCGCAGCCATGGAGAGAGGAGGCACGTTCCCCACAGCCCCTGCTCGCCACATCACAAGACATCACCCAATGCACAAGGAAGAGGTCAGGTGTAAGAAACGAACCTGAAGCCCATCTGGAAGCATCCTGGCAGGCTCAGCCTGCCATTCTCCATGGATACCTGGACCAAGATGCTCAAGAGGAGCACCAGAGGAGGCAGGCAGTTGTGCGAAGCCCCTGTAGGTGAGGAGCCAGGACTGCAATGAGGAATTCTCCTGACTCTCCCAACAGCACAGAGGCTCTTCCTGCAGGATCCTCAGTAACAAATGGCCCGGCAGCATGCCAGATGGGCAATAAATCCAGCCTGAACACTTCCTGTGCCTGCAAACAGGCACTGTAGATCAACCTCAACTGGATGTGATGGCTAAATCTGTACTGTTGAACAACTGCTTCATTAGGAGGCTGAGCTGGGGCTGTGCTCAGGGAGATGGGAGGTAAGCCAGGACTGCCTTGCGCTAATAATCCAAGTCTGCACAAAACATCAGGTTACAGCAGAGCCTCTGGAGCTGGACCAAGACGAGGACCTCATCACATGTAACTACACAAACTCAGTCCCCCAGCCCTGTGCAAGGAGAAGATGAGCATCTCTACAGTGCCCTTTGTCAAACGGTCCTTGGGAAGACCGAGGAGGTGAAGCCAGCGGATGAAACACTTGCATCAACCTCCAACATCCTTCCCCAAAGAGCCACCTGGGAGACTTGTCCCAAAGATGCTGCCGGTCTAGAGAGCAAGATGCAGCTCATGGGCACTGGTTCATGCACAGAAGGGAGAGCTTCTCCATCCCCAAAACAGGGGCTGCCCCCTTCCCCTCGCCACAGCCACAGGTCCTCAGAACTAGAGCTGAATCATGAGGAAGTCTCCCCTGTCTCTGCCAGGATGCTCTTTGGGCACAGGGCTCTGCCCCACAGCACACCTCATCCTGGAGGAGCTGGACTCACAGCCTGCTCTAGAGGAGTTACCCCCAGGGCTTCCCATGTCCACAAAGCCCCAGCACTGAGCTCTGCAGCCTATGCCAGAGGGACAAAGCAGCCCTGGGCCATCCGCGGTGCCGGCAGCCTGAAGGACAAGCGTGCAGTACCTCGTTTGCTCTTGACCCCATTGATTTCCCATAGCTCTGCTTCCAGATCTAAGCACAGAGGCAGCTTGCTCAGCCTTGCAGCAACACCGGGACAGGACGAGGATAACCGTGCCACACCGGGGGCAAACCAACCGAGCCAAAGAGACAGCAAAAGGCACCGTAGGATGGTTGGGTTAATACAGCCACAAAGGGAGGACAGGTTTTCCTGCTCTGGGGCCTGGTCCCATGCCCTAGGACAGGGCCAAGAGCCCTAAGTCAGACCCAGCAGTACTGAGGACACCTGAGGATATCCCTACCTGTTGTTGTGTGGCCCTGCTCCAAAACCAGGATACATCCCGGGGTCAAATTCCTCCTGCCAGCAGAGCAGCACTGTTGCAAATGGCTTTTAAATACCAAGCTAGCGTCTGAATGCTTCCAAGGGATACAACAGAATCAAATCAGATAGCATTAGTCAAGCCTGGGTCTTAATGCGTGAAGCAGAGACTTTGCCACTCAGTATTTGCAGTGGATAAAGGTCAGCGCTGCTCTCCTCCTCCTCCCGATGGCTTTCAGCCCTTTGGCATGCCCCAGCGCTGGTGGAAAGCAGGTATGGACATGCTGTGGTCGTTGGGAATGAGCTGTGTGGGGAGATCATTTTGCAGCTCTCCCATGCTAAGTCCGTGCTTGAGTCCCCAAGCAATCTGTCCCCATGGAGGGAGTAATGCATTGTCCACATCTTCCCTTGCCTGGAGCAAGCATGGACTCATGCTCCATGAGAAGAAAGCCTGAATGCACGTGCGATACTGGGATGTTGATGTCCTTCAGTTACTGCATCTGCCTCCCAGGCACCTGAATGTTCCCAAGGGCTCCATCTCCCTGCCTGTTAATGGGAGATCAGGAGGCAGGTTACTGGGACAGGAGTGGTCTCCACACCTCCAGCTCACTGGAGCTTCTGTCCCCAGTCTCACCTGGCACCCCTCAGTGATGGGCACACAGCCCCGCTTGCTGTCGGTGCCTCACAGAGGCAGCAGTGCTGAGGAGGCAGCATCCCGCTCCGCACACAGGGATCCTGAAGGGTAAAGCAATAATCCCCTCTTCCCACTCCCTCAACACATCCAGGTGAGCAGCAAAGAGCCCCCTGCCACAGAGCACTGCTTTTTCCCTCCTCTGACCCCTGGGGGCTAGCACGTAGAAGCCTTTACTGAATGTGACCCAACCCCGGCACAGAGCAGCTCCACTGCCTGATGCAGAGCTTAATTTGATTTCTCACTTGAATAGCTGAGACATCCTTGATACGCTCCCTTCAGCTCCTTCCAGAGCAATCTGCTCCACACAGTCAGCACCAGGAGCCACCCGCATCCCACCAGCCCTCCCTTTAAATCCGCTCCAGCCTCTACCTGCATCTCCCAAGGCTGCAAAGCAACCCCAGCTCCGGAGGTTGGAAAGGGCTTTCCATGTTCACCTTCCTTCAGCAAGGGGAAAGCTAAGGTCGAACAGTGGCAGGCATTGACCCGAGATGATGAGCAGGTAGAGGCCAGGGCAGGATCTGCAGCCAGCTCAGGTCCCCCCCCAGCCATCTCTGCAGCACAATCACAGGCAGCAGCAGTTCTTTCTACCCCAAGCTGTTGTGCTCTTCCGCTGCAGAAGCTGTATTTCAGCAACCAGGCTCGCATCAGCCACGCAGCACTGCAGGAACAGCAGAGGACAAGGCTTTAAACCAGGCAGCAAACACTGGGATTGACACGGAAACAAGGGAAGTGCAAATGGGAGCGTGTGAGCACAGGCAAAGGTTGTGCCCGAGACTCAAGAGCCCCTTGGGGCTGCACCAGGTTTCTGCCCGGTTCAAACCCCACAAACAACATTGGCTTGGCTGAATCTGCTCCCTTCCCTAAACTGAAGCACAAGAGCTGATTTGGAAGTCTTGGAGCATACGCTGCGGAGTGAAGGATGGATTTGCAGACATTAAAGCTCCAGACCAAGGAGCAGACGGACACCTTTGATTGAGAAATCAATGCCATGGGTTTATAGCATTTCACACTGAACAGCAGCGAGGAAGAGCCCTGCATGCACCTCACATCCCTCCCGGGCACAGGGTAGAAACCACCAGAGCAGAGAAGCTGCTGATGCTTCCAATTGTCTTACCAAGGCCAGAGCAGGCTTTGGGGACCTTCAGTCCATGGGGCATAACGTGTTTTCTAAAGAGATCCCTCAGATGATAAAGTGAGAGGAAAGGGTTCATTCCATCCCTGTTTCAGGTTGGGGAGCACCTGAGCATCACGCAGAGGAACCCATCAGACTGACACATCCCAATGCAGCAAACAGGAGCTGCTGCTGCTCTGCTGCCAAAAGGTTGGCCTAGAAAGGGAAGAATTGAGGGGAGAAAAGATCCAGAGACTGGGACTGATGAAGGCACCAGAGGGAAGGAGCGAGTCACAAAGGAAAGAGGAAGAGCAAGTCCTGTACTCAGCAGGGCTGTTGTGAGCGAAAGAGACATGCTGACAAATTAAAGCAGAGCACGAGAGCCCCCGGCAATATTAAAGTCCTTTCTTTCTCTCAGCTTTCTTCCTCTCCTTTGTATGGTGAAAATTCATCTGCAATTGCAATCCCAAAGCCCCCAGAGGGAAAAATACCCCAGCGCAAGGCAGACTTCCCCCTAGGCAATGTGAATCTGTGTTACCCGTGTGGGAAGGCTTCCACCTCATCACCATTGGCTTCCAGAGCCCTTGGCCCAGAAGATTTATTTCTATAAACTTGCTTTCTCCACCTCCCATGGCCTCAGAAGGGAGCTCTTAGGCAGCATTCGGTGTTCAGAGCCCTTCTCTTGCCTATAGCAGCAGCCAGTGCTGGATCAGCCCCACAAGGGAACCTGGCACTGATGGGGCATGCATCAGCCCCACTCTTGCAGCACCAGGGTAGCAGTAGACTGCAGAGCCAGGAGCTCAGGGACCCCCCTGCTCCCCAGAGAGCTTCTCTGCTCCTGCCAGGAGACAGCAGCAAAGGGAAACCTTTCTCCTACGGCATCCGTCCTTCCCCAGTAGCCAACATGTGCGGTTGTTGATGCCTGACCTGGTCCTCATGGGATGCGTCAAGGCTGTACCTGCAGCGCTCAGGTGATTACGGACAGCTCATTGGTGCAACACAGAAACCAGGCTGTGCGAGTGGTGGAGCAGGGACCTGGGACCACTGCTGCTGCCCAGGGAGCTGTAAGACACCACAGGGATGTCCCACTGAGGCACTCACATCTGGAAAGGAGGGGGAAAACAGTGTTAGCAGCTGAGGAAGGAGGAAGGAGAAGGGCTTCAGATGAAGCACCACTGACAAGGAGCTCCCAGCCCAGCACAGTCCTGCTCCGATGCTCCAGGCCACTGCTTCATGAGTGACAGGACATGCTGGGCACGTACACCCCTGCTCCATCCTCAGGGCACTGGACACCAGACAGCCTCGCTCATGTGGGACACAGCTCAGTAACACAACCTCTTACTCAGCAATGCTGTCATCCATCAAAAGTCACTGTTTCAATGCTGAGTTTTGCAGTACTTGATGTGCAGCTTTAATGGCCCAGCCGTGGCTCAGGGAAAGGACAACAGGGCCCTTGGCTTACAACTTCTATCCCTCCAAGCTCAGGAGAAGAACTCGAACCCCAGGCCCCGGATGCTGAAAATCCCAGGGATTCCCAAGGCTACGGGAGAGCTCTGCTGATTCCATGGGGTTTGAGCATCACTTGGGGCTGTTTTGAGTGCCAGTTGTTGGGAACCCTGCAAACAGCTCTGCTCTCTCAACAGCACACCCAGCATCCACATGTAGCAGGTCTTGGCCATCCTGGAGGGAACAGATCAATCAGCAGGGCTAGCAGTAAAGATAACGGCTTTGGTGATGATTCCTAGAGCTGAATTGCTCACTGCGCACTGGGAGGTGATATCCCGTGCAAGATTCCAGCAAAGTCTTATAGAATAAATACAACCTGCTTCAATTTATAGGAACCATCTCTGCAGAAACATCAAAACCCAACAGCGTGGCACTAACAGGGAGAAAACAGGACATGGGATACCTGAATTGTCTTTCCAGGAGGATGCAGTCTGCTGGAGGCACCGTCTGTACAGCAGGTGAAGGCAGCACGCACCCCCCCACACATCGGGGTACATCACTCCATCAGGGGTACAGCACTGCACCAGGGGTTACATCACTACATCAGGATGTAGCAGCTTGAGCATCACGAGCTGATGCCATTGCCCGTGGAGGCTCAGCACCCACTGACACAGCCCAGCAGCACCAAGGGTGGGTTCAGGGTGAGTCTCTGGCTCCAGAGCCATTCTACCCCTGAGGACAGTGCCCGGCCCCAGCTCACGGCTCTGCACAAAGCAAACCCACCGCAGCTCTTTCTGCTGGCACAGCCACACCGAGACCCAGGTCCCATTTCCCTTCCTTCTGGAAAGTGGTACAAAGCCGGAAGCTCCGCATCAGCCATCAGGAACACATTCCCACTGCATACGAATTAGCAGCACGTACAAACGAACCTGCTTCCTTCCAGGAGGGAACAGAGGCCCCGTGCAGGATGAGAGCCTCATTCTCTGCTGAGAAGCAGATTGAGCAGCAGGTACAGCAGCGTTTTACCTGCTCCATCCATGGTCCTTCAGCAGCAGCATGAAGCAGTCACAGGCAGAGGTGCTTCAGCGAGTGACAGCTACTTCAAACTGGGCTGATCCCTGCGTGCTTTCAGGGGGGAGCTTTATGTGCTTGGAAGTTCTCCATCTCCTTCACTGTTCCCAGCCCCCCTTTTCTGTGCACCCCAAGGAAAAGGCAAGGAAAACCTTTAAGGAAAATAACTTCCAATGTTCTCGGAGATGGAAGAGTCACTATTGGACTAATCTGGGGGAAAGCATGGGGTGTAGTGAACGGGAAACTTAAGCTAGACAAAGCACAGTGGAAAATTGATCTACCAAAGCAGTGGATGCTACCGGGGAAGTGAGCAACGTCCTGCGAGCCAGATGCATGCCTGCTAAAGCACATCTGTCTGGCCTGTGCCACAGCTTCCCTCCCTGCCTGCCTGGCCCCAGCAGCCCAGCTCCACAGCTCTAATGGTGCTATTCGCCCCATGGCCCTGCTCGCTGCCCCATGGCACATTTGCCGCTGTGTAAGCAGCAAACAGAACTGCGAATGCACTTCTGGAGGCTGCTGAGCAGCCATGGGGCTGTTCAGGAGGCAGCAGCAGCAGGGAGGCAGGCAGGGGGATGCAGGAGGCAAGGGTAAAGGATGGGGGACATCACAGCCACCTCGTCCTGCCACAGATGACCCAGGAGCCAAGGGTTACGAGGCAAGGCAGCGCTAGGAGTCCAGGTCAAACTCACCCTGCTCAAGAGCCTGAGCTGTGGCTGTCTCCCCACTGCGCTTCATTCAGGTCAGCAATTAAGCAGCATTTGCAGAGGTGTGAAGTTAAGGCTGCTCCAAGCGGTGCTGAGCTCCCACCTTCCCTTTCCCACATCACCTCTGAGCTCGGCCCAGACCTGCCAGCGCAGACGGAGAGCAGGCAAGAGGTGCCACAGGGAGAAACAGAAGGGGAAGCTTTGAACACCCTGAAGCAGTTCCCTCCGGCTCCTCACATGGCTGATGGCCAGGCCTCGGTTCTGCCACCCCGGGGCATCTGACAGCCGTCTGCCCTCCGGCATTCCCTATCAGCACACCCGTTTGGGTGCTGGTTCCTGCTGCCTGCACCCAAGGCTGAGCTGCTGCACGACAGCACATGAAGTCCTGTGGCTGCTCGGGGGAAAAAATGGGAGGCCTCAAACCTCACTGAGTTTGGGTCCCAGCACATCTGCTAGAGGCTAGAGTGGAGTTCAAGTGTCAGCATTCACCCTGAGCCCACCTGAGGCACCACCAGCACAGCCTCCTCTTCCTCCCTCATTCCAGCCCCACTCCCTTGCTCTTTCCGGGTGCTGGCATCCCTCCTTCTCTTTGGGCAACACTGAAGCACAGCTGAACAGAAGCCCTCCTCAGAAAGGGGATATATATATATGCATATATATATGTATGCATATTTCAGCCTTAGAGCCATGCTTCTAATATCCCATTTTCATTTTTCTGCCAGAAGAAAGTGAATTCCTTATGTTGGCTGTGCTGCAATCTCACCCCCCTGCCTCAGCCAGCCCTGGCTGCCAGCCCCTGCAGGCAGATGGTGAATGAGAGGCTGGCATCCCCTCCACACAACCCCTTCTGCTCCTGCATCCCCCAGCGCTGGTTGGGCTGGACCAGGCACAGAGCCCTAAGCAGACTGAAGACATTTCCCTGCACTGAGCACCGTGGGACACCCCAATAGACCCACTATGGAGGGGAAAGGTGGCAGGTCAGCAGCCACCAGGTCACCCTGAGTGACATCCATCAATCACTGCCATTAAGCTCTGTCTCAAAGCACCGTCCCACACACAAACTATCCATCAAGCATCACCTGCGCCAAGCCGAGCTGTATTGTAATTTTAATGCCTGTTAAGTGTTTTGGCTTTCAATTACTGTGCAGCCCCACTCGGTTCAGCAGTGCTTCCCTGTCTAGACAGAACAATCTTGTTGTCAGTGTAACAGATTCACCCTGACAGCCCATGGCACGCAGCGATGCGGTTGCTGCTCTGGAGAAAGGATGAGAGCTAAAAAGCTCTTTCTCTTATGGTTTTGAAACATGATTCCCATCCATTCAACTTCAAACAAACACCTCAATAAATAATCCTGCCGTCTTTGATGTCGTGTCTCTGTTAGGAGGCAGCATGGATGGAGAAAGGGGGAATAGATCAGCATCTGTGCAATGCGATGCCTCCCAGCGCTGCTTGCGGCATGCCTGCCCTCCTGCGAGGTAGGGATTCACTCCTGTCCTGCTCTACCTGCTCTGGCTCTCAGCTCCAGGCTGCATTTTGGAGATCTTATGGCATCCCGCTGCAACACCGAGATCCCTGCCCCCAGACACAGACCTTGGCCACAGGACAAGCCTCAAGTCATTGTCAGAGAGATGCAGGCAGGGATCAGCAACCAGAAAGAGACATTAAACCTATCCAAAACACAATTTATACCTATCAGCTTTGACCCCCAGCATCTGCCAGCATGGGAAACTGCAAATGAGAGACTGCCAATGCTCCTACTACGATGCAAAGAGCTCTTCTCCCCCTTGCAAGACTCGTGCACCCAGGGAAAGGGAAACCAGAGCAAGTTGTGTCTTGTTCGCTCCACTGCAGCCTGTGGTGCTCGGACAGAGACAAGAACCCAACCAAGCCAAAACCAACACAGCTCCCCTTTCACTCCATCAGTGACCGATCCTTGATACCTGCAGCAGAGTGACAAATACCCACTGGGGATCTTCCCATCTCCTCCCCCAGTAACACATGGGCCCCAGCACTGAGACCACTGGACATGCACACCATTGCACAGGAACAAAGGCTCGTCCATCACAAGAGCTCAGCCTCAAGGATGCCTCTTGAGGGTACCTGGGGTGAGGTGCGGGTGGATAAGAGCCTGAACGCACCAAGAGGCACATATACAGCACTGTAAAGGTGCATATTACACAGCTGGGCTTACTCCCCCAATGCCTATGGACCCCAGAAGCTGCCTGGTTCAACACAGACTCTATCAGCACACTGGCAGCAGCATTTAGTCCTAGCACTAAAGCATCACAGTAAATCAGCTGAAGCTGTACTACAGAGAAAGAGACATTTGCCTCTAAATATTCCAGCAGAACAATGCCTCTATGTGTTCAAACAGGAAAAACAAAACCAGGAAGCAAGAACTTGCTCTTTGCACAGTCCAGCAGCGTGACGGGGAGAGAAATGCTTCAGGCCACCTCCGCATGCTGCATCATTTATAACCTCACGGATTCATCCTTTCCTGACCTCTACAGAGGTGTTAACCCGCTCACAGGATAATCAGACGCTTCCCCCTGGCTCTGCCCTGTAAGGAAAGCCCTGCCTGCATGCCTGCTTCTGTGCAAGAGCCAAAGCTGCTCCTGGCGCAGCCCCAGCACCTCCGCCACCAGCCAGGAGCCTCAGCAGATGGGCCGGGGATCCAGAGAGACAAGGCAGGATCCCAGCATCCAGGAGACACACTGCTCAGAACCAAAGGACTGACTGTACCAAGGAAGCAGCACTAGGAAAGCACAGGGAACAGCTTAGAGGTATTGGCCCTTCCCTGAGTGCCCTGAGAGCATCCGACACAAGGTTCTCCACAAGCGCATAACCTGATGCCCGTAGCTGGCTGGAGAGCATCCTGCAGCAGCAGGTTCTACCTTGTGCCTCTTCTTACCTAATCGCATCATTTTATCAGTATATTTATAATGGTATTATTTTACCTCACTCTTTATTTCAGTGAGAAGGTTTTGCCATGTCTGGGATACCAGCAACAGCTCTTTTGGTCAATCCTGTATCTTGAGCTCCCTGTTGATGGAGAACAGAGCCAGCTTCCTGGGAATGCAGCTTCTCTCCTCACCCCCTCTGCCTGCACCAGCCCTGTTGATGCCCAGATACATGAGAAATGGAGTTACAGCACCAGCAGTGTCTGCTGTCCTCCTGGCATGGAGAGTGTTAATGCATGGGCTGAACCGGGGGTGGGGGGGAGCGGGGTGGTGAAAAATGATGCACAAAAAGCCTCATTATCCCATCCTTAATAGCCCTGAAATCACTGTGATGTGAGGGCTTCTGTCAGTTCTCATCCTCCTGGGTTACAAGGAGCCGTTCCCATCTGTCGGGCAGCAGGGCCCGGGTTCATCACCAGAGCTGATGGCCATCCAAGCAGAGCGGGCACCTCAGCGGCACCGCTCAGCACCTCTGCTCTAAAGCAACCATCTCCAGGAGAGGCACTGGCGTCAGGCATCAGATTTTACTCCTATACCCTGCAATAGGTGGACCGTGCCTCAGTTTCCCACCTGCGTGAAGGAGTTGTGACATCTCCCACCCACCTTGGTAAAGATCTTTTGGCTTCAGTTTCTGTTGTGCACTCACAGAGCTTCTTAAGGTCCTCCAAACAGCTCAGCTCTCAATACAGGTTTGATTGAAGGGGCAAAGACCTGGGGCAAAACCTTCTCACTGAACTCGTGAGCTGGCAAAACACTGCTATGGGGAAAGGAGGAGGCAGCAGGCATTAACAGCGTGCCCTGTGTAAGAATGGAGGCATTCAGCCACCACAGTGGCTGCACCTTTAAGCACTGAACCTCAGTTCCACTTTTCATGGCACCTGCGCTGAGGGGATTTGATGACTCCCAAGAAATGCCAAGCCAGGAAGCTTTCAAGAGCTACTGAACTGCTTTCTTGAGAGGCAGGGGACATGTGCAACTAATCCAGCCTTAAAACTAATGATTTAATTTACCTTAGGAGCAAACCAGCATAAATTAATATCTCCCAGTAGTATAGCACAAGCATGTTGTATCTGGAGATGATGTTGATTAAATCATCAAGTGCCACAATCTTCCTACCTCGATAAGATGGGGAAAGGAAAAAAAACACCCTAAAAATATAGATACCGCTTTGTAAGCCACAGGTGGGAACTGCACATTCATCTCCGAGCACTCTCCTTCCTCAGCAGAGCATGCACATGAGACTTGCCACCCTGGAAGAGGCTGCTCCAGCTGGTGCGGTGCTAAGAGGTGCAATGAACCTGTGTGCCCAGAGCTGAGGAGATGCCAGGAGATGGAGGAGCTCAGAGGCAGCGCAGGGGTTACACCGATGGGGTTTCACTGCAGACGTACCCGAAGAAGTCAGATCTGACTTTCCCAAGGTTATCTATCACCAGGGCCGTTAGTCATGCGGGCTGGAAATTGAAGTGGTTTACATCCACCGTATGGGAGATGGGCCTTAGAAGAGGGGAGGGCAACAGAAGCCCATTTAAAACGCCTTCCTCCCACCTCCCTAATGCCACGTCTGCCTGTCCCATCTCTCTCGCTCTATGCTGAAACGGAGGACAAAGCCACCTGCCTTGATGATTGAACCAACAGGACCTACCTTGGCTTCTGCCAGCAGAGCTGTCACCCGCCGAGGGTGACAAAGCCCGTTCCTGTGGGACTGTAAACACTCCTGCAGCCTTCTGCCAGGTAACCGGGGGCACTTCACGTCCCTGCCTTGGTCTGCTGGCTGTTTGCATCGCAATGGAGTGCTCCGCAGGGCACTTCAGAAGCACAGCCCCCTGTATTCAAAGCCAATTCAATACAGCGGTTGTGAGCTTGAGAGCTTCTCTGGAGGATGACAAAGGATCTTGAGCTCTTGACAGAAGAAAAGGGATCAAAGGCCAAAAAGGGGAATTCTTACAACAGAAAGCTCCGGAAAAAGCAACGTTTATGAAAGAAGTGAATATTGTGCAGGAAGGGCAATGAACAGATGTGGGTTTATTTGCTTATTGGAAAGTTGGGGCAAGCAGGAAGCTTCTGCCCTCAGTGCTGAGCATGGGCTGCAGCAGCCGCAGCCTCCTGCCTCATGAATGGGATGGTTACTTGTCCTGGGTCATGCTCCTATGCCATTATTCATCTCTGTGGTCCTGTGAGCTGCACAGAGCAGAGTTTGTTTCAAACTCAGATCCAAGCCCCTTCCTCACCCAGAAGCAATGCACAAAGCGTTACAATATAAAACTGCCTCCCATAAAATGATCTGAGAGAAGAAATACGATTTCAGACTGATTCTTCACATCCTTCTGATGCAGTTTTACAGTAGAAATAACCCGTCCTGACCCTCTTCCTCCAGTGGCTCTGCCTTCCCTTGCTGCAACAGCATCTCCCTTCTGGGCTTTGCGACCTCCTCAGTTCAATTCAAAGAGCTCCTGAGAGGCTGGGGACTTCCTGACTGCTAAATGAAACATCTCCAAACACACTAATGCCACTTGTCTCCTGCAGGAGCCTTGCTCCAGACAAAGCTGACATTTTGACAGCACCCTCACAACCGTTTTCCTCCCCGTAAATGCGCCATTACCCAAAGTCTCATTTTTAGGATGGGGAGAAAATCTCTCCCTCTGAGTAAACACCAGACAAACATCGACACACGGCACGGAATTACATGTCAAGCCACTCAATAAAAACAACTTATCTGCCAGGAACAAGCCTGACAAACCTTTGGTACAGATGCCTTTCTCCCCCTGCTTTAAATTGCACACCGAGTCCTCACAGTCTGGAGGAAGGGAGAGCTTTCCACTCATTGATCATCCTGCCAGCACCATCGACTCGTGCTTCACCCTCCTGCTGAGATGCTGCCTCTGGGAAGGCAGGTTTTGAGGAGATATAAAGGGAAAAGCGGTGTGAAAAGCAGGCACAGATGCTCCTCTCCTTCTCCCACACACGCAGGGCTCCGGGGCACTGGAGATCAAGTGCTGCATGCAAACACCACCTTGACGGGGGCAGCGCAGACCCAGGAGGATGCTCAGCTCCTCCGTGACACCGGCCATCGGGTCACATCATTCTGCTGCTGCTCATTTGCAGCACCTCGGTCTTTTCTAAGGAGCAATCTCAGCTGAGGGGCTTGCTCATTACTGCAGCGCTGCTGACAAACCAGACCTGTGAGTGTCTGCTGCTTTCAATGCCTTCCCCCTCTGCCCAAGCTGGGGGCACAAAGCCTTTACAGCAGATCAAAGCCTACAGGAAGCTTTTCTTAGAATCATAGAACAGTTAGGGTTGGAAAGGACCTTCAGATCACACAGTTCCAACCCCCTGCCATGGGTAGGGACACCTCTCACTAAACCATGCCACCCAAGGCTCTGTCCAACCCGGCCTTGAACACTGCCAGTGATGGAGCATTCATGACTTCCCTGGGCAACCCATTCCAGTGCCTCACCACCCTCACAGGAAAGAATTTCTTCCTCATAGCCAATCTAAACTTCCCCTGTTTAAGTTTGAACCCGTTACCCCTTGTCCTATCACTACAGTCCCGCATGAAGAGTCCCTCCCCAGTATCCCTATAGCCCCCCTTCGGATACTGGAAGGCTGCTGTTCTTCCTTCCTTTTGCAAGCCCTTAGCTCCATGGTGCCGCAGGAAAGCCAAAGGTGGTAGGCAAAAAGCCTGTGATTCCCCAGCAAGATGGACTTCACTGTCTCTAGCTAGTGAGATCCACCTTGAGGGAGAGATCCAGGGAGCTCAGGGCCATCCTGAGCTGTCTCACACAAACTCCTTCTGCTGGAATCTCTACGGACACCATCATTCCACACTTAACATCCTGCAGGAGCAGATGATTAATGGATCCCAGCGAGCTGCCATCTGTCAGCTGATCATGGACAGCTCTGATTAACAGCCCAGCCCCGTGTTCTCCACCTACTGCAAAGCAAAACAAACTCTTCCAATGGCTTATGCTGACACATTCTTACTGCAGATTTGCAACCAGCTTCTCACAGTCGACTACTAAATATAGGAGTAACTCATTATCCAGATGCCTTGTGGTCATCTGCCTTGGCCTTGGCCTGTCCAAGCTGGATGGAGAAGGCACAAGAAGGTAATGCTGAAGAGATTCCGGATGAGAGGTGTGGATGAAGTTCTGACACAGCTGAAGCCCTAGAGCAAAACCTTAAGGAAGGTTAAGCTGCCCTGAAGTCCAGATAATAAGCTAAGTTACGGGTAGAGAAAGGTTTTTCTGGCTGAATAACAGACACAGCTCTCAGTCTTTGGTACACCATTGCGCTTCTATGCCTCAGCCTCCCCAGCTGAATGACCACTACGTTCTCATTCGCTTGTCTCTATAGAAACCTTCGATATCTGCATATCAACACCATTATAGGGGTAAAATCACTGCCAGGACAGGCAGCAGCAGGCACTGGATGCTCTTCACAGCACTGACCATGCGGGAAAGCAAGATGCTCTTGCACTGACGCTGGCTTCTCCCACCCCTTTCTGCTCAGCAGCAGTCAAGGTTCCCACAGCAACAGGAGATGCAGGAGGAAAATACTTCCCTGCATCTTAGTGCTTTTTAGTGGCTTGACAGGAGAGTTTGTTTACAAATACGTCAATAGCACATCTGCGTGGAGCTGGGAATGAAAGTGGATGACAGCAGGGTAAGCAAGGCACAAGGGCTGAAGAGATGAACCACGCAGCTCCCCCTGAGCGAGGGGCAGATGCAGAGACCTGAGGGAGAATATGCAGGATCTCAGCACTAATCAACTCCACTGACTGAGCAAAGGAAACCCTTTTCACTAATGCAAACAGCCTCCTGGTTGCTCTCGGGGGCCTTGAGGAGCCTCTGCCTCCAAAACACCCACAAGCTGCATCCTTCTGTGTTCCCCTTAGGAAGAAAATACCACAGCACCAGTGCTCGTAACAGCCGCTCCATCAGCACAGCCACATAACCAGGCAGGAACAGGGACAACGCCGGAGGCTGAGGTCTGCCCCTAAGCGATTCAAGAGGCTCATTAAAGCAGTGCAGGAGCACTGACACTGCTGCAGCATTTCCAGCGTCCTTCGTAACAACATCCCAAGGGACTTGAGCACTGAGCTTGGGCGCTGGGTGGCACCTCAAGAGCTCACTCAACCAAGCCTTGCCAGGGGCTGGAGAGCCTGGTCTCCCTGTTGAGCAAGGTGAGCAAGCAGGTAGGTACAACTGTCCCTCCTCCACAGCACCCTGTTACCTCAGGCACATCAGTGGGCATCAAGGGACAAACATCCCTCTGTCATCATCCTCACCAAGTACACAGAACCACACTCATCTTCATCTGAGACACTGCGCTGGTCCAACAAGTTATTTGGCAATAAGGATATCCAGAAGCAGGGATATCCTGTAACAAAATCTATTTTTAATAGAGTAATATGGTTTATATAATAATATAATAGATTAATATAATTTAATAGACTATAACAAAATCCTTTTTATAATCAAGAAGAGTAGCACCACCTCAGAACTGCAGTAAATATGCAACAACAGCACTGACACAGGGTGCTGTAACAAGGCACAGTCGGCTGGAAGGGCCTTAAGGAGACTGACTCTCTTTGGCTGTAGCCATCAATTAGATCCCCATTACACAGGGGAAATGCACCCAGCAGAAGCACCCGACTGCTCTGTCACCCAGCCCAGGAATGTGACAGATACACCTCAGCTCTTTGTTGTAATTGAGATGAAGTGGCTGTCAGGTGCTCTGATGGAAAGGGAGAAACTCCTCTCTGCCCAGAGGCTTTGCAGATTAATACCTTTAGTTACATCAAAGGATAAACAGGAACTTGCCTGTGCCTTGTGAAGGCTACAGCCAGTATTTAAGGCCGTTCACATCCATCATAAGGCAAGCCTACTGGTATCTTCCCCAAGGTTTTTAGCACTTGGGTAGCAAGGGCAGCCACACGCAGAAGACACCGAGACAAGCCAGACCCAGACACGTGCTGCTGCGTCCTTTATGCTCTCTATGGCTCTCAAAGTCTTTCAGAGCATATTAAGCCCCTGGACTTCTTTGAGCAAGTCAGCCACAGAACAGAGAGGTGCCAAACCTTGCTACATGCTCCGGAAACTCCTTATTAAAACCAATCCCAGCCATTCCTTCCAAGAACAGCTCAGAGATTCATCTTCCCACAAGCCCCACTTCCCTTGCCCAGACACACCACAGCAGTGGTCCAGGGAAGACAGCATCAACACAGCAGCTTTGCATCCCAGAATCTCTGCGAAATACCTTTGCAGCACCTGGGACAAGCATCTCCTTAGATGTAAGGAATCCTCAGTAAGCAACGTCCTGCTGTGGCATTGCCCCTTGTTGGATTGTTTTCCTCCTCAAAATTGCTATTGCAATGAAAGAGGAAACAAAACGTTAGTTTGGGATTCTATTAGGGGAGAACAAGGCCAATGGAATGAGCCAGGGCTGGTAACTGCCCTGCCAGCTTCACCATGTTACTCCCTGGACTGCAAAACTTCATACCTGGTACCAAACGAGACCTAATCAATACTCCAGGGCTGAAACACTATTACGGAGCGTGCATTCGTGGGTCCCAAGTTACACGTGAAACTCTTCTGCCATATTTTACTGTCTTCAGGAGAGTCTTAAAGCCAGAGCTTTAGTAATTCCTGAGGTCAGCGGATCCTGTGCTTAAGCTAATTTTGTGCAACTATATTATGTGATTCAGTATCATTAGTATTCAGTCTTCCCCGTCTCATGATGCCTCGTGCTATATGAGGTTTGGAACATTGCTTTCCAATCGCAGCAGGAAAAATACTCCTGTGATTACTATGCACCATTACTAAGATGCCAGTTATGGGCAAAAGGATATTTGCTCCCCATAATGCCTAATTCTTCAATATTAGGAACCTGACATGATCAGCAGCTACCTTAGCCTATTTGTTTCATCAGAAATCAACTCATTGCCTATAAGACTTCCATTTTTTTTTCCCTAAAAAAAGCAACCAACCAAACCCAAAGCAACAACCAAACCCCATCAAAACCCTCCACCTACCTCTTCATTCAATAACAGAAGCAGACCCGGAGCTGCATCCGTATGTCCTGCGCCAACCACACATCAAACCCAGGCTAGTCAGGGCAATCAATCTGCCCCCTTCAGTCACCACTTTCAAACAGGGTTTGAACCATCAAGCAGAAACCTTGACTTAAAGACACCAATTTTAACCTTCATTTGCATTTATATTTATTTTCACTAAAGATCACTGGCTTTCATTAACTGGGACAGCCATTAAAATAGCAGAGATCTGTGGGCAGTCATTACTGTCAATACATTCATTCCCAGCTCAATAAAACCACGGAACATTAATAAAGTGAAATGAGAAATGTGTGTTTCGTCCCTATTCTGATTATTTTTTCCTCTCAAGATAAGGGGCAGAATCAAATGAAATATGACAAAGCTCAGGAATACATAGCAACTGACAGGTTTCATATTTAAGATTGACTAAAGAGCTCAGTAGCTGCTTCCTATGGGTTAGATCTCCAGGTTCCAAAGCCCTAACACCAATTGGCTTTGCTCAAAGCATTGCTATCTTACAAAGGCTTCGGTAACTCTTCCCTTATTGCTGTTTCTTATTCCTACAAAAGGAGTTGAGACACCATTGAAAAGACTCTGCACTGACGCCTTTTGCCACCTAAACGTTCTTTACATCTTGGTCCCACGGTTTCTCAGTGAAGTAATATTGACCCAAACAGTTCTTTACACGTATTAACCAGCATTTCAGAGAAAAGCACTCTTGCATATAAAGGAGGGATGGAAATAACCAGCACTGGCTCCACTGTACTTCAAGTACTGCAAGAATTGCGGCACCACAAAAATTTGAACTGATCTTCAATGTTAAAGGTGTTCCCAGCTTCAGCTTCACATAAAACAGTGGAACTAGCCAACTGGATGAACCAGGATGTTTCGGTGATGATGGGTTTTCAATACACCACAGAACAATTGAAACATTTGTTTTCTAACTACCGCAAAATACATTGAACTTTCAGGTTTAGACTTGGACAAACTGAAACTGGTAACAGCAAACCTCCGACACCCATTCAGATTGTCTTAAATAGTTTAGTGTTTGCTATTTGCTTCTGGGGAATAAGAACCCAAAAGGTGTTTTCAGTTCTGAAAGAGGAAGAACCTCACTTCTTCACCAAAGTCACAGGAATTTCTTCCTCTTTAGGCTTCAGTTTTCCAAATTCCCCAGAGGTATCCAAACCCTGCATAGAATCAAGGCTGCTGCTGGTAAATCAGTTTATCCTTCTGAGCTCACGTGTTTTGTCTGGAATATTGCAATACGAGCCAATAACCAACAACAATTTAACCCTCAATAAGTCCAATTTGGCAGAAGTTTCACCTGTCTTTAAAATGACTCTAAACAGGGGTTAAAGCCATTTCTTAAATGTACATTAAATGCTGTTCATAACGTGCATTAAATCCTTTCATACCTGTAGCAAAGAGGCTGTACATTAAATGCTGTTCATAACGTGCATTAAATCCTTTCATACCTGTAGCAAACAGGTTTCCGCTCACTGAGGGTTTGAATTCTTGATGAGACTGATGTTCGACAGGCAAATAGCAGCCCCAGGAAGCCAAATTTCTCTTAGCATTTAAGCAAGACCTTGCCCATCTCAAGTAACTTGTCTCTATTTTCCAGCCAGTGGCAGGAAATCTTCTTTTCCACAGCTGATGTCTGTACTCTTGAACTCCACATGCGTCATCCTCGCCCCAACACATTTTGAGCATCTCTCTAGGATTAAAATGTACTGCTTCCCCGAGTGCACAATAAGGCACTGCAGTTTTATCACTTCCAGCCTTGTAAATGGCACAGGCCATTATGGAACAGCCTGCCTGAGAAAAAACAGGGTATGACATTTCATGTACTTTGTTAGAGGAGACAGATCTACTTTTTATAGCTATTGACAGCAAGAGAAGGCTTCTATTAAGAAACGAAGGATGAAGTAGCCTTTAAACAAAATACCTTCAGTGTAGCAGCAAAGCCCGTAACTCAGGACTGTCAAAAGCAGAAATCACAGTTCAAAGGGTGCAGGGTGTCCTGGATTCAGCTGTAGCAATTTTTCTCCCTCAGTAGCTGGTGCAGGGCTGCTTTTGACTTTCAGCCTGAGAACAATGCTGAGAACACCCATCATTTTAGTTGTTACTAAATGCTTGCTCCGATCAAGGACTTCTCAGTCTCAAGCTCTACCAGTGAGGAGGGGTACGGGAAGCCGGGAGGAAGCAGAGACACCTGACCCAAACTAGCCAAAGGGGTATTC
>JARCZZ010031503.1:0-40689 GCA_030323915.1 Brotogeris chrysoptera
CCCTTTAGATACTGGAAGGCTGCTATGAGGTCTCCACGCAGCCTTCTCTTCTCCAGGCTGAACAGCCCCAACTTTCTGATATCCTAGTAGCATACATTATAGATTTATAAACCATAAATATTTATGTTAAATAACAGGTACCTGGTTAGGGGTCTCGTAACTTTCTCTCATGTTTTTTTTTCACATAAAGCCTGAGATTAAACTAGGCAATGCTGCAAGAAACCACTGGACTTTGCAGACCGTGGAAGGGGGAAAGGCTGTCCTGCACCAGCCAGAGGCTAAACTATCAAGGCAAAACCAGGAGAAACTGGTGAGCATCATGGAGAGTGCAAGGGTGGCAGGGGGATCTCCCCTCCAGGGAAAGAGTTCAAAAGGGAGCTGCAGCGTGACAGAGCATTTTGGGTCAAAATGACAAATTGTGGGTATAAAATCAGTGAAATGGGTATTAGCATGGAAAGAGTAAAAAAAAAATAAGTTATTTGTTTAAGAGTAGGGCAGAAAGGTTGTACAAGGCACAGTGGAACATGCATTTGGGGGTGACCTGCTGAGCACCTCGGTGTGGTGCAGACTTTGGCAGTAGAGCCAGTGGTCTCCTGTGCCTGACCAGCCCCAAGGGCAGGAGGTGAGCCCTAAGCATCCTGCAGGAAGAGGGAGGAGAGCAGGGCAAGGCCAAGCTGACAGCCACAAGGTCTGCAGGTACTCATCTGTATCACTGACAGCTTTGACAGGACAGATTTCCAATGTTTCCTCCTTGGAAGAAAACCACTAAACACATGCACTGAAAAAGACATGGGAGACACCTCCTCCTTTCCCAAGGTACTTTGCAGAGAAAACACATCAGCTTTATTCCAGCAACGGTTTAAGTTTCAGCATGGGTGAGGAAATGAAAGGGGATGAGATCTGATCCTGATCAGCATTATAGCAAGGGAAGAAACACTTGCGCATATTTTTTTTCAGATATAAATCTCAGAAACCATATGCCTAGAACTGCTAGCTGAGTGCTGACCTTCCTGCCTAACTTCAATGCTAAAGACTGGAAGCTGTGGTCTGATGTGCAGTACCCCAACCTGTTTCCAGTGCTCAACAGAGGATCCAGCACATCTAGGAGAACCCCTTCCTCTCCAAGCCTTTCCCTCTCCTCTCCCCTGCCCCAGTACAGCCTTATCAACTGCAGAGAGAAAAAAGACTTTACTGTAATAGCCGAGCACAGAAAGTTTTCACTTCATTCTTCCTCTGCAGCACCTGGACATATTTGGTTCTGCAGGAAAAGCCCCCTCAGCCATAAGCAGGCCAGCGCAAGTATGCGCTGAACTATTTAACAAGGTGCAATGGGTTCAAACTTAATCAGGGGAGATTTAGGTTAGATATAAGGAAGAAATTCTTTACTGTGAGGGTTGTGAGGCACTGGGACAGATTGCCAAAAGAAGTGGTGAATGCTCCATCCCTGGCAGTGTTCAAGACCAGGCTGGGCAGGGATTTGGTAAACATGTTCTAGTGTGAGGTGTCCCTGCCCATGGCAGGGGAATTGGAACTTGATGATCTTAAGGTCCTCTCCAACCCAAACCACTCTATGATTCTATGATTTGGAACACATGCCTCTTCATTCTCAGTGTGTCTTACACTGATGCTGGTTCTCCCCAGCCTCTAATCCAAAGCTAAGAAAAGCAATGGGCAGAGGCAGAGTTTTACTTGCTCCAGGTCTCAGGTTCACTTGATAATACTCAGGTTTCCTTTTAATGGTGAACTTTATTACTCCAGGGAGGGAAATGTTATGAAATTGAGCCACCTTTTCCTTCCTGCTCCAATGAGCTAAAGAGTGATGGACTGCACTGTAGCAAGTCTGTCCATGCATCCCCTGCATGCTGGCCTTGTGCTGCATGACCCCCATCATGTCCCCAACAGCAGCTGTGGTAACTGAGCAGAGCCATCAACAGCAAATGGCAGCATCATCTCCTCAGGTGGCTTGAACAGGACTAGTGTGAAGGGGTGTTTTTATTCTTTGAAGCATGAGTCAGACAGGGCACCCTGCACTCAGCCATGGCATCTACCATTCATGTCCTGACTTCGGTCACTACATGCTCCTCTTTAAAAATGCCAGAGATGCTGGTGGGATTGAAGGAATCTGCAACTTTTGCAAAAATTAATGCCCATTTTCAGCAAACCCAGCAATCCAGCACAGTGACAAGCTTCTTCCCTGGGACCGGCACACAGCAGCACCAAAAGATGGAAACTCCTCTCCCTTTCCTCTAAAATACTGGCCTTGGAAATAAATTTTGCAAAGCTCCTTCAGTGAAAGGCTCCATTCCTTTCAGGATCCAGACTATGCAGAGTCAGGTTAGCAGAATATGGAGTGTAACTTTCCTGTCTGAAATAGGTCCCCAGGCCAGTGGAGTCTCCGCATTATGGAGCGACAGCAAGGCACCAAGTCCCCATGGACGCAAGGCATGGAACTGCTGCTGCCGCATTGGACCTGCAGCCATGAAGTCCGGAAGTGAGCATGCAAGCCCCATGCACAGTGCTGCTGTCAAAGGCACACGCCGTTACCACTCACCAGGACACACCACAGGACACGTGGTCTGGGCAGCCTGCTGTGGCAACACATAGCAAAGGCAGTGGTTCCCCATCAACCACCCACCACTCACTGTGCTCAGCAGCACAGAGTGCCCAGTCCGCTGCTGCTCATAACAAGGGAAGAACTGGATGCGGACATTGCTGTGCCCGTCTTGCCCAGGCTGTTCATAAAATGCGCCCCAAGTAATAAGGCACCAGATGCTACTGGAGAGGCCTTCACGAAGGAAAAAATGCAGGAGTTCTATTTGCATCTTCTGCTCAGATTGCTGCCAAGTAGCTGGTGTGTGCTCAGCTGTGAAACAGTTCATTTTCAGTCTTTCAGGAATGCCTGTTTCCATCTGAATCTTTTACATACTTAGTAATTAAACCCAATACCAGACTTATATCTGGTACTCATTAGAAACTAGTTAAGTGACTTGTGCCGATCACACAACATGTTTGTGGAAGCATTTGCACATATTCAGATCAGCTTGGGTGTAACAGGCCAGTGGAGCTGCTTTTGGCAAGCCAGAGCCAGAGCAGTCAGTGGATATTCCCATACCTGTCTGTGCACTAGCAGATGGTTTGCTTTTTCTGTGAGGCATCCAAAATGCTCAACAGTCTTTCTACACCCCTCACATTGAAATGTTGTGCAATTTATTTCCCCTATAGTGGGGCCTTTGAAACACAGCCCCAAGAGCTCTTCCCATCAGCGCCTGCCTCTCCAGGGTGCTATCAGATACCACCTCCAAGGGTGCGGCAGGAAACCAACTGGCAAAAAGAAAAACCCACCAAAAAAAAGCCCTTGCGTCTTTTCCAGCCTTCCTCTCACCTAACCAGGACTGTATATCCACATAATCTGATCAGACACTGGATTTTCACTAAGATATCCTTTGCTTCTACCTACCCACAAAGTGTTGGGAAAAGAAGCAGGGAGTTTGTGTGTGATCAGACAGCGGTTTGGGGAGCAGCTTCTCAGCCTCCTGGATGCAGAGTCCCAGCTGTCCTCACCCCTGTGAGTAGCTGACTCAAAGCTTCATATAAGGCGCCAGTTTTTTCCCTATCAGTTGCCGTTCCTCAGCCCCCATTTTCAATTGGTTAATCACTATGCACATGCATTAAGCAAGCACTCCACTTCCAGACTCCAACAGCCTCATACTCTGTTCAGGTGCTGTGTTTGGGAATTTCCTCCTCTCCTTTGTCCTGCTCAGGAGGCATGGTAACTGTCCTACATAGGCTGGCATCTCAGTTTGTCCGTCACTGTCTTAGTTACCCTCTCAAGCCACTTCAGCCACAGCACGGGACGTATGCTGCGGGCATCGCCTGCCTGCACCCACAGCTATGAGCATCCCTCTGTGGGTTCAGGTCTCACATGCCGTTCAGGGTTGTTTTGCACAAGGAATTGGGTAGGAGTGCACATGGGGAATGTGCGTGTGTGCACTCGAAGGATCAGCTTTACGTAAAGCACTGGGCAGTGCCTGGGCTGAGGCTGAAGCTCTTCCGCCTGCTGAAGCACCTCAGAGGTGCCCTGGCATCAGCTGCTTGCCTGCACCCTGCAGTCAGCATCCCGCAGTCAGCATCCCGCTAGCATGCAGCCTGCCCATGGCCACAAAGGGTGCCAAGGAGGGAAAGGGGACTCCAGCCACCCCAGTGCTGGGCAGGCTGAGGTGGACCATCACAGGATGAACCCAGAGAAGAAGGCAGAGCACAGGGAGCATGGGGAATGAAGGATCAGCCCTTACTGCCCTGGGGCCACTCTGGAAATACCAGCGCAACAAAAGCCATGAAATAAGCTGCACAAGGAACCTCTCTGCAACCTGTAGGAGAGCAAAAAATTATATGCAAAAAACCTCATCATATATTTGTTGTTTCCCATTGCTATTCCAGAACTTCTAAAACCCAACAGCATGAACACTTTCTGGTCTGCCGCTGTAGTAAACTAAGAGAAAGTGAGTTTTCATTCAGCACACCAAGCACTCTGGAAGGCAGATGCCTGTGTTGTGGAGGTAATAGCTGTCATGAGCATCCACAGGAATTTAAACTGTAGTGTGCAGGGCTGTTATTGGCATCTTGATAAATAAAAGGGCCTTCACTTTCTACCTGCCAAAAAAAGAAGCAGGTAGGAAAAAACCCACAGTAGAACAGCAGCGGGCCTACCAGTGGAAAAGACCCAGTTGTCTCAAGCCTGCAGCACGGAGAGAAGCTCTGCAGATACAGAAAACATCTCTACTGCTTCTCCTTTTTCCATTCCTCCTACCTATAGGCAGAACTCACATGTCAAGGTGTTCAGACAGACCAGCTTCCCTTGCTTTGGGTCCCCACCCAATGCTCAGAAACTTCTAGAGCCTCAGTATTCAAACCTCTCTTCAATGGGAGACAGGGACACGGGGACAGCATCCAGGCACAAACTCAAATCTCTAGACAGCACTATGCATTTGAGGCAACCTTCATGAGGGTGGCTCAGTTTCGGGAAGAAATAGAGGGATCTTTGCTCAGGGAAGAACAGTTCTCTCTAGTTGTTAAGACTGCTTGTCCATCATTTTAAATTATTTGGTATTTATATAATCTAACCTGGTTAATCAGACACACTTTTCATTCCTTCTGAGTCATTTACAAGTGCATTACCAATGTGCCAGATATTTGCATAGCCAGAATACTTCTGGTGTGTCATCGATACATGGATGCTGTAAGGTTCTCCCAAGCCTGTCATGGATTCAGACTTTGCCTCTGCAGGTTACTCAGTGAAAACAAATTCTAAAACTTCACAGTAATATTTTGCAACAACTCAAGCTGTGACTTTGCATTCATTAACTTTAAACAACAAAGCAAATTTGCTTTTATGGAATTTTGATATGGAGCTTCAGTCAAAAGCCGCAGCAGCTTAAGAACCTGGAAGATATTCCATTGTCTTACAGCATTAAGCCCTTCTCAGGCTGCTTCCCTTTAGCTCTCCAAAAGCAAGTCTGAGAAAAGAATTAAAACTCCAAATCATTTATACAACTTCTGTACAGATATTATAGATGCCGCAACTGCTATCTTCCTATTTATTCAGGCAGTGTCTTTTACAAGCTGATTGCAAGTAGATGTATTAAAGCAGCAGCCAACCCTGCAAGGAGAGCAACTCAAAATCTGGCATGGTTGAATCATGAAGCCTTAGAGAAGGCAGAGCCTGTAGTAGGTTGGGGAAGTAGGCTGGGTTCCTGCAGCCTGGAAAGCTGTCTGGCAACATGCATATCAGGAGAATAAATGGCAGAGCTGTGCTGATGACTGAGAGCCCAGGTATGATAGTCACCCTTTTGTTTAATCTTTTCCACAAAGGCATTTTACGTGTCTTCAGCAGCAGAGCCACCATGCAGCTCCTGTAATACAGCATCATGTGTTCTTTCCTCAGGCTCATTCCTTAATGTGACAGGCTGCGAGATGAGCATGCGTTCTTCCATTCCGTTTGCTGGTGGGGATGCCTGTGTTCCAAAAGCAGGGGCTATTTTTTCACTTGAATATGTAATAGCTACCTCCACCTGGGTGACAGGCACCTCCTGTGACTCTCTGGGACAACACGACAGCAGCAGAGCTTCAATTTTAATAGACTCCAAGTAGTTTTCTCAGAGTGAAGCCTTAAAAACTCCCCAAGGATAGATCATCAAGCGGAATGGTCCCTGGTGCCAGATTTATTAGCAGGCAGGATGGGGAGGTTGATGAGCCCGCACAGCTGAGCAGACACGCTGTCAGCCAGGACTCCTAATCCAATCAGTTACCTGTCAGTGGGGGCTGGACTGCAGCATGGATGCTCTGAAGCTGTATGAGCTGAGCACCCTGGGAGGATTTATGCATGTGAGAGGCTGGGGCACACCAGGCACATGTGAGCATCAAGGGGCAAGAGCTACCTTCAGGGAAGGGCCTCCAAAAAGGAACTCCCTGTGTCCCTTGAGTGGCAACTGTGATAGCTGCTGTGTGCTGACTGTGCAGGTTGAAATCACCTGCTGCCCCCAGAGCCCCACAGCCCCTGGGTGTTGACAGCCAGCCCTGACACCAGCTCCTTACCTGGTTTCCTACAGTGGGCAGGACAGGCAGTACCAGGGGAGCAAACAGGACCCGCTCTGAGCAGCAGAGAGGACAGGTGTCAGGCTTTGAACAGAAAGAGGTGACCCCAACCACTCTAACAGGAAACAGAATCATTGAACCAAACAAATTAAACCACACTGATTTTGTACTTTTCCCTCTTATATGACGAATGTCTCTGTCACAAACTTGTTTTATCCTTTTATGTTTTCACAGTATCCAGCTGAGACAGAACATGCAACAGCCGCAAGTGCCTGTGCAAATGTAGGAGGCTGCACAGTCTGTGACCTGGGGTCGCAGAAATCACTGTTTCCAGCCCTGCTGCAAGCTAGGGGGAATCTGAGCAAGGCACTTCTGTTATACCCTGAAATCCGTGAACTGTCCTGCTCTCTTGCTCTCTTGCCCTCTATGTCTATTAAGTATTCAAATAGAGCTATGACTGGGTAGACAGGATATCAGGTATGCAATTTTACTGTGTCCAGCAGATAAATCTCGGGTACACATTATGTAGAATAGAAATGTCTGCCTAGAAAATATAACTCAGAAAAAAATTAAATTGCTTTCCTTAAAATAAAACCAAAATATTCCTTAAAATAAATCCAAAACCTGAGTCACTTTATACCATTTCTGCTCAATAATCACAAACTGAATGTATGAATTCGTTATCTTCCTGAATAAATCAGAAGCCAAATATGTGCCAATAGTGACCAATGAAATAGCTATTTCATTTTGAAATTATTATTTCCAATGTTTTGTTTCCTGATCATTCAAAGAAAAACTCCAGTGGTTCTCAATAATGCTTGTATGTGCATATGACTTCTACAAAATCAAACAGGATTAATGACTTTTTCCTCTCCATTTGCTAGAGAACCTGCCAGGAACAAACAATGATACTGCTCTTTCTTCTTCTAGTGTCCAGTTCCATCTTTTGATCAAGGAGACAATTTTTATCATGACTGGCTTAGTATTCCCATTTACACCAAAAAGATTTTTCTGTTTTAACTGTTCTTGAAAGCAGCATCACTGGACTTTTTTAAAGGTTTATGATGCAATGCACATACCGACTACAAGAACATGGTTTGCCTGCAATTTACATCTGAAGTTTATAAAGAACTTTGTCATGGTTGCTGCAGCAACAGAAAACAACTTATTGGAGTACGTTCCTGATCTAATCTCCTGTGCTCCCAACAAGAGCGAATCTTGTGCTAGCACTGGGTGGTTGTTCAAGTAATAGATTTGACCAAGGTAGCAATGTAAGTCTTAGAAAACAGTAATGTGCATCAGACTAATAGGACTTCTGCCTAAATGAAGCGTGAACAACAAACTCCAGCGTTACAAGAGACAAAATCCAAAGTACAGGCAGACTGATGGGAAGTTCAAATAATATCAAATGAAAATTCAATTCTGAAGGATTCTAGAAATATCTAGAAACTGATTTACAGTAGAAGCCCAGGAGTACTCTTCACAATTGCGAGATTTAGAGAGCATGGACGTGCATAGTGTAAGCCATCCAGTACCTCCTTGCTTCTGCACCCACAGATCCCGTTTTCTGTTTGTGCCTACCTCTTGCAGAAAGTACTTGGATAAATGACCCTGCAGTGTTTTACAGACTTTGCAAGACTTTACTCCTCTCACATTTGTGCACATTACAGTTAGGTGTGTTCTGTTGGGATTGCACAGGGGTGCAGGTGGTGGTTGTGGGGTGGTATAGGATGTGCAGCCTAGAACTACATTGGTCTCATTTCCCACACACCCCAGAGTGGTGGTGGTGTGCTCTGCAGTCTGGTGTGTGGTGCAGAGCACCCTGCTGTGGTGCTGGGATGCTGAGCTGCCTGTGTGTGAGGCTGTGAGTGTCAGTGCTGCAGCTCTGCACCACCTTGCACTGGAGCAACTATGTGCATAACTAAACCTTAAACACCTCATACATACTAGTTAGTACTCTCCTGTTGCCCATGTTGCTCGCCTGCTCTAATTATGGAGCTGATGTTTCAAAACAATTCAGAGAACTTTACTTCGCTGTGCAGAGGTGAGGATGCTTGTAGACTTGTAGGTACTTTATATGACACAGATGTGCCTTTTGCCTTGTGCACTAATTGCTCATCAGCTTGTCAAAATCTTCCCCAAATAGAAGGGAGGGTCAGATGACTAAGAACAACTGCCTAAGAAACACTTCTTTTCTCTTCACCTATAGTTCTCCATTTATTTTTGTGGGTTTGTGTCATTTTGCAAATTAGGAGCATCAACTCCCTAATTAATCAGAAATGCCTTCATTGACCCAAGCCAAACAGAACAAACCACATTTTCACATTCTACTCTTTTCTTTTTCTTGTTTTTTTTTTTTTTTTTTTGGTGGGGTTGTTGTCATTTATTTCATACAATTCAACTTTAGGCAGTTGATTCAGGTAAAATAGCAGGCTTTTAAGAAATAAGAATCACAAAGGAAAATGTTGCTCTCAAACTTTATGGTCAGTACAGCAAAACATCACAAAACATAATGCTCAACAAGATGTAGGCCCACTTTATTTCTGTCCTCTGGGTTGAACCAGGCTGTGCCTTTGTTCATAACCAGTAATTTTAGCCTGAATTCTGCTGCATTTGATATCAGGTTTGACACCTCCATGGACTTATTAAGGGAGAAAGTGGTACGACATGAGAATGACCAAAGCACACAGCCAGACTTTCCATTGCACCCATAGAAAAGCCCCACTGATGCTCTCTTTTCCGTATTTTTCTACTGTATTCCTGCCAAAAGGCAGCTCTAGGTTCATCAAAAATATAGGGTGACTTGCCTGGCAGTATACCCTGCTCCCAGGTGCCACGGGAATAGCAGCAGCTCGAGCTGGTTGCCTTTGGAGAGGGACCCAGAACAAGGAAATCCTTGGGTTTTTATACTCTGACATTCCATGCTCCCTACTGTTCATCCAGCAGTGAATTCTGATGCAATAGTCTGCTTGCCCATCACTTTGGTGCTGTAAATTCCTACTTAGCTTTCCCACTTGATGTTAGGATGCAAGTCCTTCATCTTCCAGTTTGCACTGGTTCCAAGGTCTGAATTTACACAACTAAGCAAAGGCTGTAAATTAAATTCAGCTTCACCTAGGTGGGACCTAGCTGCTTGGCTAGCCTAAGGCTCCAGCAGCTTCAGCTTCCCATGCTCAGCCACTATCCATGCTAAACAAAGCCACCCAAACAAAAAAGCTCAGTTAAAGGAATTCAGCTAACTCAAAACTCACAATGCTCCTTTCCTTCATCTTCCTTACTCTTTTTCCTCCTCCTTGCCTTGTGTTTACACCTTTCACCAGCCCCTTATGGGGAAAAACAACACTTTCAGGAGCCTGGGGCAAGCATCCACACTGCATGGCATGAGCAGCGCCACCACCCTCCTAGGGAGAAACTTACCCATCCATGCTGCCAGCCTTCCACATATGAAGACCTAGTGCTGCCTTGGAGGACCTGGAGAGATCCTTATTAGCAGTGACTGTCTGTGTGCAGCCCAAGACCCGTGTTTTTTGTAGAAGAACACTCATTAGTTTTACTCCAGTAATTAATTTTTCGTTAGTTATATCATGTAGTACATATAAAGTACAACTCATTTCTTACTGTCTACCTGCATTTGACAATTGTATTACAGAACTTCAGTTTTGTTTAAGTGGAATCCAGGGGAAAAAAAAAAAAAAAAAAGGAAAATGAAAATACTATGCATTTTTATATTAGTTGAGAAGACACAAACTAAGAGATCCAGATATATTTATCCTTACAACACCCTGAAGTGGTTCAGCTACCTTGAGAGTAAAAGAAGGCAGTTAAATAAATGTCACTTAGTCACAGTGCGGTGTTGGTAAAAAGCAGTGTTATATTCCATTTGCTCTGTTGTTCTGTTCAAGCCTGGTCTGGTCTGGTCTGTTCTAGTCTAGCCTAGCCTAGTCTATGCTATTCTGTTCCATTATGTTCATTTTAGTGAAATCAACATTTTAAAATTAGAAATTAATTACTGAAAAAAAACCCAGATATCTTGCTCTTAGTGTAATACTTTACATCTGCTCAAGCTTTAATTGTTCTCAGTCCTCACCCTCATTTCCCTCTCATTTCTGAGGGGAAATAACCTGAATAAGGCTGAATGAATCACAGGATGAAAACCCCTGAGCCATCTTTCCAAACATGCCCATGTTTGCTTGACTTTTGTGTTGTGCCGTTGTGGGTCTCACAGCACAAAGCTCACCCACTGACCCCTGCCCAGCTGTGGACAGTGAAGAGTTGAGCATCTGGATGGTTCTCTGCATACGGATGATTCCCAGACTCAGAATACAAGGAGGGGATGGGGTGAATAAAGCAGGAGGAGAGGATTGCATGTACGGCCTCTGGTCCTGGCGTCTTCACGCAGTAGTGTCCCACTACAGCTGTATGACAATGTGGCAGAGAGGGTCCTGGTCTAAGCAATTTGTGGAGAGAAGCAGACATGGTTACAGGTAAGGAGAGGATGTGGGAGTTTCAAGGAGACATCCTTGTATGAGTGTTCAGTAACATTGTGTGTGAGGAAGATGTGCCAGTCGAAATGTGCGTATAATTATTTTGTATGTATAATCTTCATTGCCATCAAGTTCGACAGTGCAATGTAGACAGGTGCAGATAGAATGGGGGAAGAAAACCCCCACAGGTTAACCTGGCAGCTTGCAGGACCATGAGGAAAGCCCTTGGCCAAGGCACATCCATCAAGGACTGGATTAATTGGCACTCCCCCTGGGGTGTTGAGGCCCGTGGGGCACCCCGAGCTCCATGGCCGGGTAGGGAGGACCCCTGGGCAGGCATCCCCCTTCTCAGCTCAGGGGCAGCTATCTCCTCATCCCCATGCACCCCCTCCCAATCCCCCAAGACTCCTGTGAAGATAAATGCTGTGGGCATGGGCAGAGTGAGCCTCTGCATTTTCACTTGTGCATTTCAGCTACAGCAGAGCTCCCTCTGAGACAATGCTAATTTTACAGCATTTGAAGGCATGTCCTGAGGCTCTCGCCTTGGTCATGTACCCTTTTAGCTTCTAATTACTTGGATTTGTCACACACCCTGTAGATTAAAACATAGTATTTTATCTCTGAATCATTAACTTTTGTTGCTTTCTGATGCCCATTTGGATCTTTTTCTGCTCCATACAGCTCAGATTATAAATAGTTCAATAACATGTCCTCCTTATTTTAAGATTACCATTTATATGCCTGGAAGTGTCAACGTGCAGTAAGTTAACAGTGATGCCATAAAGAGGCTAAAATAATTAATCACTTTGCTACAGTTAATGGATTCAAGGGCATGGGAACGCGTACATGAGCTCCTGCTGCAGATTTCAAGAATGTGCCCAGGGGATGGGAGAAAGCAAAGGCATAAGCAAGCATTTGGGATGAAAACTCTGAGGAGAAGATGTGCACATGCCTGTGTCTCCTGAGCATCAAGAGTTTGAAATACTGGTCTGGGAACACATCCCAGTCCTAAAAGGGCTGGCAGACGGCAGCTGTTGCAGAGGAGGGCCTGGCTGAGCTGGGGGCAGAATGACAGCAACCAAAGTAGGGGAATTCCTCTAGAAATAGAGAGTGCAGCATATGTTCTGTGCTACTGCTTATTAGGTGTCCAAACTACACACCAGCCACTGCTAATTTGTACAGTGTTAGAAACCCTGCATTTGCGGATGCAATGCCATATGGGGAATGAAACCCACCTCAGCAATCAGGATGCAAGCTGTGTGCCAGAGCTGCATGCAATGCGTTTGGATGCTTCTGGTGGTCTGAATGCAGGTGGTCTTAGGTGCAGGGAGGAAAGCTTTCTGTAGTTCCACTAGTGTCACCCTCCTTTTCATTGATCAAAGACTTCAGTTCGTTGTTCTGTGTCTCAACAGAGTATTGCCTGCATAGAGCTTGTGAGGTTCCCCTGATAAAAACTTAATGGGAAAGAAATTGCCTGCCCAAGTACTGGCCAGTCAGACCAAGGGCTCAAAATCCACGGGCAGATGTACCACCCCTTCTTAAAAGAATAAGTTGCACAGATTTGAGGTGAGATCTGTCACAACAGCTGGGCTGAGCCTCCGAATCAAAACAAATTTCTCTGAACAAGAGCACACACCTTCCTAGGAGATGCTTTTTTCCCTAAAAATGCTACTGAGGAGAGGGAAGAAGGGAGATGAGGACTAAAATTATAAGTTTGGCATGTTGAGACAAACTTGTACAGATTTTAAGGGTTGTTTTTGGTGTGGAAAACTGGAGTTGCTCGGGTTCCTCAAGTTTTTCATCTTCAAAGCCAACATCCGGGTAGCACACAAAGCTACAGATGTGGCCAGACCAGTCGCCAGTGGCTAATTCTCCATATTTAAATATTCCTTCTCACAGAAAGTAATATTCTTATTCCTAGGCAGCTCACTTTCTCTATAGTCAGCATAGGTCTGAACTGGTTTTGGCATGACTGTGTGAAATTAGGTCCCTGAGTTCCACCCTTATGTGCCAGATATTGCCCAGCACATGCAAGACACAATTCTGAGGTTCAGAAAAACCTTTGCACCAACCCTAGGACAAAGAGGTAACCAAACCAGAAACTCCTTGGAAACACTGCTCAGTGCCTCTGACTGGAACTTTGTCCAAAAGCAAAGGAATTGGTGCACAGGGATCCAAGAGGAAACCCATACCCAGAGATAACAAAGGAGCAGGTAGACAGAAACATTTCTACTTACTCATTATGTGACTTGTCAGTGTTTGATTTTCCTTTGTAGGGCTGACTTTTCCCTTTTTCTTTTTTTCAGAAGACATTTTTTTTCTGTCTCTTTTCCAGTCCACTCAGCGCTAAAGCAATGAGAGTCCTATCACGGATTACAGGCAGGTCAGAGAGGGCAAATTACTTGCCAAAATAGTCTCTCTGCAGGGTCTTATTGGTGTTATGTGCTAAGTTATGTGATAAGTCAAAGTCAGCGTTGCATAACATTCTCCCAGTACTTCTTGTAACTGTTTCTGCAGTGCGTAGAGTGATTCACTTTCTGCAGTGCCACTGCTGTCTCACTTCTGTTGAAACTTTCCAAATGTGTGCTAGCTTTTGTTCACTGATTCCTGCTTTATGCTCCTGTTGCCACTCAACACATGCCTGCTTTCACTTGATATTCCTCTGACTCATGACTAAACACAGGTTCAGTAGAAGAGCATCTTGCTTACATTCACTGAATGTATGGCTCTTTAGATCTGTGGATACGGGAAAACTAACTCTTAAACACCTAAAAAGGATGAGATATTTTGACTAATACTAAGCAAAAGACCTTCAAGTCTGGAGCCTGCAGTACTGTTCTCTGGAGTTTTCAATGGAGGACATGTGCTTAGGGCTTGACTGCGGGAAAAGTATAAGGTTTCCCAGAGGTGCAGATCCCATACACCAAAAAGCCAAAGACTAAATGTGAAGGTGTTGTGGAATACCCCTGTGCATTTTTAAGTAACATGCTGCAGGCTTCTGGACTGATTTATCCTGGATGAAGGTTGATCCAGTGTGTGGTGGTAGCCCTTGCAGACTGGTTCTGCAAGGTTGAAGACAGGCATGAAGGTTTTCTGTGGGCAGCTCTAGGACTCAAAGGTGTAACCGGTGAGGAGGTGGCAGGCCTTGAGAGATCTTTATTACCCAGCATTAAAAATCATACTTTGGGTATTTCCTCCTTCTTCCTTTTAATGGAGATATTGTTGGAGAGGTTTTTGACCTCCTTGCCTTCAAAAAGAGCCTTCTCATGGCATCAGCGTTGGTGAAGCTGCTTTGTACATGCAGCGTGGTGGCTCAACCACATACATCATTTGTGTTATGGAATGCAAATGCATAAAACCAGCTAGCAGACTAACCAGGCAATTACCACAGCTGTTAGTATTTTAAAGGAAAAACAATAAATTGAGGAAGTATGTCTGATACTTTGTGATAATCATTTCTCTTTGAGTACCAAAGCATCTGAGGGCTACAAGCTGGGCAAATGCAGGTCCATGGGGCTGAAACCAGCACCTGCTTTGTTTTAGGTGCTGTGGTATTAGAATTCTTCCCTTCTTCCTTCTTCCCTGTTTCTCCATCCTCTCACTCCTCAGCCACTCCAGCAATGTGGACACCTTGGTCTGGCAGTGCTCCCTCCCCTGCGCATGCGCAAGATGCACCAGCCGTAGTGTGCGGCCAGGGATGCTACCTGGCGTCCATGTTCACCAGTCACACATTCTTGCACTACTAATGCGCTTCCTGCAGCCTCAGGGAATAGATGGAAAGGCAGAGTTCGTTGAGCAGGGATTCAGATTAAAGGACAAATGTAACTGACCAAAGTGAACAATTATATGAAACAAAGGGAAGATAACAACTAAAGATCTTTCATTGCAGCCAGCTAATTATCATGAGTTCTGGACTTAACTGTTCAGGCATAGAATTAAAAACCTTAATTATATTGTCACCTTTGTCTCTCGGCTTCCATTGCCTGCAAATGAATCTATTTACTGTTAACTGCTGCTGATGGGAAGAAATTGATGACAGTCCCAGTGAGGTGGGAGAGAGGAGCTGGAAAAATAGTGAGAGGCAGCATAGTGATGACTGCACAGCTGGGTGACAACTACATTCCAGGACATTATAAATTAAAAATATTTTTAATGAGACAAATATGGGCTTGATGGATTTTGTGCTTTCCCTCTGCTCCCTCCCCTCTTCCCGCAGCCTTCCTGCCACCAGTGTTGCCTTTGTAATTTTAAGTCATGCCTCCTGTGAGATCATTCTCCCTCCTCTGCCACTGGCTCCCCAGAGTCATCCAGGGCACCAAGGTACTTCAGGCACACTCAGGCTCCAGCGGGTACTGCTGAAGAGCCATGCTCATGGGTCACTGCATGGGGAGGGGCATTTCACTCGTTACAGACACAAGCATCGGATGCTCTCAAGCTGCAAACCTGGTAGCCACACAGCATCAGTGCCCCCTCTTTGCAGATAATGAAGCAGCTTGATGCTCACCCGACATCTTGATATTTGGCTGAAGACCTCAGCTTACTTTTTTGCTTTTTCCCCTTGGTTCTGGGGATTTTTTCCAAGACCTCTCAAACTGACAGTCTGTGAGCAGAGGTGTTCCTGACAAACAAAATTAAGGGGCACTGTTAACAGTTTGCTCCCCAGACATCATGCACGCAGGGGTCGAGCTTAGTGGTGCCGAGGTCTGCGGGCAATGGATCTGGACCCACCAAAGGCATGGTTTTGACACGTGTTGCCATGGCTACACAGGATGAGTTAATGTGACGGAACCAGCGCACGGAATAGAAGGCTCACTGTGGATGCAGCTGGTGCACATGGCTGTGTCAGAGGCAGTGTGTGTTCACACTGGTTTATTACCCTCATGTAGCGGCAAGGCTTCCTGCTGCGGCTTTGAAAGCTTCAGCTTCAAACTCTATCTGAGCTCTGCTGCTAGGGCTGTGGGGCCGCAGCCTCGTCCCTTCAGCCCCTGTGCTGGCCAGAGGGTTGCACTCACTCTCTGCACCTGCCCTCCACTACAGACACTGAAATAAAGGTTTTTGAGGGGGAGAAGTGAGACTCCCCAGGACAGATGGTGCCTTCTCCATTCTTTCATGGATAAGTTGGGTTTTTTCCCCCCAGTTTTACTGTGGAAACCTGCTCTCATCTCTCTAAACTGCAGCTTCTTCTCTCATTTCTTTCAACTGCAATACATTGCATGTAGACCAGCTGGACAGGTCTATGCTGATTTACGCTGCAAAGCTCCCTCTCGGTTACAAATATTTATCTGTCTATCATGTACTCCCACGGTGAATGCTGACAGCTGAGCTACGTCACATATAGTCAGTCATTACTGCTCAACATTTGTTGTCATAAAGCCAAAACTGCAGTCTCAGTCCACGGGTATAAAAGAGGTTTGGCATTACTGCTCCTAACCTAAGACAGACCCATGGACTTGTGCTCAGAAGCTCCCTGTCGGTTTGGATGTGTTCCTCTGACATCTTGGAAAAAAATATGTTGAACCAAACTGGGATGAGGATTTCTGGTTTGTTGTGCTTTTTAATTGTTTTTCTTTCTAAAGAGTGAAATACATGTTACAACTTTGATGGAAAGAAAAAAAAATTAAACTCTGTGGAAGTCCAATAGTATCTTGTTGAAGATGTCCTGCTCACTGAAGGGGTCTTGGACTATGTGCCCTTTAAAGGTTTCTTCTAACCTGAACTATTCTATGATTCTATGATTTTATCAGAAAGTTAAAAAAGAGCATTATAAGTGGCTTAACAGAAGAAAACCTGAACAATGTTTGAAACTGAAGTGAGAACAAATCATTTTTACCTCCTTTGAATGACATAATCCAATTGCTTCAGTTCAATTCTCTCTGCTGTTTTATAAGCTGTTTGTTGGTTGGGTTTTTTTTTTGGTTTTGGTTTTTTTTTTTCCTTGGGTTTTGGTTTTGTTTTTATTTTGTTTTATTTTAGAATGGATGAGCTCTGTAATATATTTTGGTGCTGGAATAACTGCATTTTCTGGTTGTCATCTCCTATCCAGACTCCTGAAACTTTCAGAGAGCCCCCTTTTATGTGCTCTAAATTAAAGAAAAAGTTATAAGAAAGTTTAGAAATTGTTTGGATTGAAAAAGTCATTGTCCAGAAGAACAGTCCATGGCTACAGCAGTGTGCAGGCAGCCTAGTGCTTCTGAGTAGGCTAGTATGAATTATCCTGGACACACTGCTGTGTGTGACTGTTCCTCAACCCCATGCGAGCTCTCCTGTCCCAGCTCATCTTTGTGGGCAGCTTGACTCTTGTTTGCCAACCACCCACTCCAGACCAAACATGAAACTGGCACCAAAGTTACTTCCAGGGTGACCTGGACAGTGTCAATGGTGACTTATGTGGCTCTGGGCTGATGGTCAGTGGGGACATGAGTGAAAAAAGGGTTTTCTCCTTTATCTGGTCTGTGAAGGACAATGGCTGGAGGAGGAGTAGGTAGGTCTTGCAGGTCAACAACTGTTTACAGCCCTTTTATTGACGAGGTTTTGGTGTTTATGAACATGAGACCCCTTTGAAGGCCTAAGGCTTTCTTGGAAAAGATGGGATCTACCTGACCAAGCATGGCAAAAGTATCTTTGCCTGTCCAGAACAGGCTGTCCAGACTGGCGTGGAGGGCTTTAAACTAGGATCTGCAGTGTGGGGAGAGGATCACCAAAACCAGGTGAGGAAGTGGTAGACCAGGGTAGCAAACAAAGCACACAGGGCAAAGTGAACAGGAGGGAACCTGTCGTCAACAAAAGAGGTGCAAAGGGGGTCCACCCCAAGGGTATCCACAGAAAGAATGAAGACTTTAGCAGAAAGAGTTGTGGAAAGCTCTTGTACAGTTTCCAGGAAACTCAGCCTCAGCAAGTTCTCAGGTGAAACAGAAGTGGGAGGTGTGAGTGATAGAGCACGTGGATGTGCTGCCCTTTAGAGGGATCTGGACAGCCTAGAGAATTGGGCAGAAGGGTATCTCGTTAAGCTCAACAAAAGGAAATATGAAGCCCACCATCTGGAGATGGATGTCCCAACCACCAAGACAGTCTGTGGACCAATAGGCCAGAATGTAGCCTTGCAGAGCAGGTGATCATTATCCCTGTGGGCAAAACCTGAATATGAGCCAGCAGCATGTCTTCACAGCAGAGGAGGCTGAAGGTCCCTGGTTTGTGTTAGGAGACTTGTTGCCAATGGGTAGAGGGAGGTGATCCTTTCCACTGCTCAGCACTGGTGAAACACTTTTGGAGTGCAGGGTCCAGCTCTGAACTCCCTAGTATGGAAGACATGGACCTACTAAAGCAAGTCCAGTGCAGAGATACTAAAATGGTGAAGATACTGGAGCATATATGTCATATGAGGAGAGGCGGAGAGAGCTGGGACTCTTCAGCTGGAGAAAGCGAGGTTCAGTTAGGATCTTCTCAATGTTCACAAATATCTGACAGGAAGGACAAAAGAAGCCAGAGGCAGGCATTTGTCAGTTGTGTCCAGTTAACAGATGAGAGACAAAGGGCAGAAGGTGAAAGAAAAGGAATTTCATTTGAGCTTTTTTTTTTTTTCCCACCCTGAGGGTGGTTGGACACTGAAACATGTTGCTCAGAGAGGTCATGGAAGGTATTAATCCCTGCATTGAGCCTAGGGGTATGGATAAAATGACCTCCAGAGATCCCTGCAAACCTCAGCCACCCTGCAATCCTGGGTTATTCCTCAAGAACAGCTGACAGAAGACCTGACCCCTGAAGCCTGCATCCTGCAGGCAGCAATGCCATAAGATGGGAACTTTAGGAAAAATCCTCATGGGCACGGTCGTTCACCAGAAATGGCCAGGGCTGACAGGGTAAAGCCTTTCTCATTCAAGCGAAGTCCTCTTCCCTGTACAGCTGGAATAGCAGAAATGACCTTTCCCGGGTAAAAACACCCAGAGCTGCCAGGGAGGGTCACTATTGATCAACCATAGACCTTGGCTTGCTAATTGCAGAGTCTTGTTCTGCACATGAATGTGTAGCAGATCCTCTTTCTTTTTGATTATCTCTCTGTAATTTAGAAATAGCTTAAGATCAGATGTGGACCAGTGCACATTATTATTGCCAATATGAGTTTAAATTGCTCTCCTTGAGTTATTTGGCTTTACTTATCTTCTTCATCCTTGCTTTAATTTTTTGCTGGTTTAGGGTCAGATGCTGCCATTCCCACACATGGAGAGCCGGTCATTCTTACAAGGGCAGGCCTATGGAGCTCGTTCAGTTTAAATGTTACAGCAATTAGGCTGAAATGACAAAGTTTAAGAAAAGTCATCTTTGCTTCTCTGTGAAGATGCTTTACAAGCATGTGCTGGCTACCCCAGATATTTTCACAGTTTTTAAGGAAAAAATAATATGTAAATTAAATGCCAGAGACAATGCACACTTGGCAGGGATTTAAACTCACCAGTCCTCAGCTGCCCAAAAACATGGTGCCCAGGCAAAGCTGTTGGTCCTAAACTGGGTGCCTGCTCTGTGGTCGGTGGCAGCAGGCCAAGCAGAGGGAACATCCTTTCTACTCTGTCCCTGACTTTGGCAGCTAGAGCCTGTAAGTGCACATGAATCACAGTCCTTCTCTGCTCAGTGGACCTGGTAAGGCAGCAAGCTGAAATGTAACTTTAGATTAGATATGAGGAAGAAATTCTGTACTGTACAGGTGGTGAGGCACTGGAATGGGTTGCCCAGGGAAGTTGTGAATGCTCCATCCCTGGCAGTGTTCAAGGCCAGGTTGGACAGAGCCTTGGGTGGCATGGTATAGTGGGAGGTGTCCCTGCCCATGGCAGGGGGGTTGGAACTTGATGTTCTTAACGTCCTTTCCAACCCCAGCTGTTCTATGGTTCTATGATTTTATGACGCTGGCTCCTCATGCAGAGGTTTCCAGAGTAGCATCTGCTAAGGACCTACAGTGGGCATGTAATGACCTGGGCAGAGCAGGTGACCGGCCTCACACCAGGGCTGTCTGTGAAGCAGGGGAGTCCTTGTTCTGCAGAGCTTCCAGACTGATGATGGTGTCTTTTAGTGTCAAAGGAGAAGGCCTCTGTAGTGAGGGATTAGGACTGTACATTCAAGCCATTAACAAAAGGCGATTCTTTGAACAATACTCCTATGGACATTCTGCTCTGGGTACCTGCATCACGTTTTCTCCCAGATTGCCTGAACTGGGACAATGTCCTAAGGGAGGCTCCTGCTTTCCTCTCTCTTTCTTCCCAGCTCTGCAATGATTACAAACCAAACATCCAGCAGCAGCTGCCTATGCCTGTTTCTAATCACCACTCCATCACTGGGGGGCTGCACTGTGTACACAGTTTTGTAAAAGCAAATCGGTTTACTGGGTTCTTTTGGTTTGCCTTCTAGTCCTAGAAATACTCTTTTCTGCAAGGGGAAAGACTTTCTCCCTTAGCCTGTAAGTGAAAACTGATGTTTCGATTTTGCCTTGTATTCTAGGACATATAAGTTTACAGAAAATACTAGCATACTAATTTTAGGAAAACAGTAAAAGCAATACTGGTATTGCTGATGCCCTTTAAGCAATGCTTTTTCTAATCTTCTTATTGCAAGAGGAAGGAAGGAATGTCTTTCAGTGACTCTATAGCTGCTGCCTGAGTGCTCTTCTCAGATCTATCAATTCCTACTTATGGCTGTTAAGGATGTCCTCTCTTTGCCCTCTGAGGTGATGGTAGGGCACTTCCCAGAAGAAGCTCCCTCTATTTCACACTGCTGGAAGTGATGGGAGGGCTGGAAGCTTTGCTGAACATCAGGGCTACAGCCAGTCTGCCTCTGTCTGCCTGGGACTGCACAGGCAGGGGCTGAACTGGATGATGGTGGTCTCCCAGAGAAGGGGATATAGTGGAAATTACCAGAGCGAGTGTGTAGTCATGTCTTGCTCATGACGAGAAGAGTATGTCTGGTTATTACCCAGCCTTCGCTAAGTGTACCAACTAATGGAGCGAGAGACATGAAAGATTTCCCATGCTCAGCTGGAGTGTAATTCAAACTTACTTGAAGGAGGTCACGGTAAGTAAGATGAATATCTACAGTTCTATTCCCATATCAACCTTTGGTTTCTAAAAAGTTACTTGAAAAGTGACAGTTTGATGGTAGCTGGGTGCCTTGAAGGGCCTACTAACTCTCAGAGGGCTACAGATGTTTTGCCACTTTCAGGAGCCAGCAGAGACAAATACGTATTCTTGGTTCCTATTTTTTTTAATAAAGCTCTGGGTTTAAACACTGCAGACACATCAAAGCACTTTGTGAAATTCTTTGTGATGGAAAATGAACTGTTGAGTTCTAATTACAGTAAGGTCATGTCACTTTTTTTAAATCTCCATTTTCCAACAAACATACTTCCAGCTTTTTACACCCCACTCATTAATACCCGCAGCCAAAATGACAGGAAGCCAGCATGTAAGAGATTCCCTGGAAGCAAGGACCAGACCAAAGAACTTCATTTTTTTTCAGATTAAATGATTGGTTCTGCATCAGCAAATACAGTTTCTTACGTAACAGAGGACATTGCTTGAGGAAGATGCAGGAGGTCAGACTTCCCAAGCCCACAGCAGGCCCTCTTGACCCTTTTTCCCAAGTCCTCTCACTTCAACTTTAGTCTCCTTTTTTAATCTCTTACTTTCCCTTTTGGGATCTGAAGTGTCACTTCCACAATCTCAAGTCAATGTTGGTATCACAGAACCCCCTCCAGTATATCAAGTGGGCTCTTCCTGATAACAAAAGCTGTGGCCTTGTGCATCCCAGGCCTATCCTCACTGACAGATCCTGAGCCTGCAGTGTCAGGAAGGGCATCCGCATTTTTTCTGTAACTTCTCCAGACAAGTGGCAAAGGCACGCAGGCTCACGTCTGTCTCCCGTCTCAGCACTTCATGTCAGCTTCCTGGCTTCTGAATAAAGCTGAATCACGGTACATTCTACAGCTCTTGGTTTTGGAAATTGCCTCTGCCTTCATGGGAGGTAAATGTAATGCTTTCTTCCGTCACGGACTGTGGGATTGTCCAAGGGTTGGGACAGTCAACAAAACCTCAGATTCTGCAAATATTTTGAAACAGAAGGTACTTAAAAGTGTTTTTTAGAGCCTTGCACAGTAAAGTTTTAATCTAATTGAGCAATTCAGAAATATATTCTGCTGCCAGCAAAACGTAACCCTAAATATTCAAAAGCAAGAGATTGTTCCAAGCTACAAGCCTCTCATTAATGTCCTTTTAATAAGCTTTGCAAGCTCAACCAGAGCACCAGAAAGGTATGAGTGTTCTCTAATAAGGCCCTTCCTGATGACAAATAAGAGCTGTGATCCTTTCTGTTTCAGTTCCCATGCCTTAATCACTTCAGCTACATGAAAAGCTCCGGCAGTGGGCTGGAGAAATTATGTCCAGTCAACAGATGTCAGCATGGCCTTTGATACAGAGCCCAGTGCTGAGTCCAAGCCAGGCTGACCACCCCTCTCTCAGCTGCAAAGACAGCACTCACATCTGGCAAGTGTGTAATAAAAGACAGTATGTAATGAGTTACATAGTGGGGACAGTATGTAATAAAGAACTGTTGAATAAGGAAATGCTGCTTTTCCAAAGAGTAAATTATTACAGTCAAAGTGAGAACTAGTACTTTTTCTTTGACTGGATCAGCTAGGTAATATTTTAGAGACATAACAAGAAACAAACTCTTTTGCACTCAACTGCAAAATACACTGAAAAAATAGTTTTGAAATCTTGAAATAAAAAGTGTGTGAAAAGTGGAATGAATTTTCTAAAAGTCAATTGACTCTGTGCATTTTTTTTTCCAAAAGTATGACTGTTAATAAAAAATTCCAAGCTGCATGTGAAAATTCAATCTATTAAATTATGCAAAGCTGTTGTCATGGTTTCAGCTGGAATAGAGTTAATTTTCTCCTAGTAGCTGGTGTGGTGCTGTGTTTTGGATTCAGACTGAGAACAATGCTGATACCATACCAATGTTTTAGCTGTTGCTCAGCAGCACTTAGCCTAATCATGGACTTTCTTGTTTCTCATGCTCTCCTGGTGGGGAGGGGCACAACAAGTCTGGAGGAAGCAGAGACAGGACACCTGACCCAAACAAGCCAAAGCAGTATGACATACTACAGCACGTCATGCCCGTGTGTAAATGGGGGAGTCATCCAGAAGGGACTGATCGCTGCTCGGATCAGGCTGGGTATTGGTCAGCAGGCAGTGAGATATTGTATTAGGCTTCACTGCTGTTGTGGTTTTTTTTCTTTCCCCTTTATTTTTATATTCTCTACCCTTGTTACTTCCCTTATCATTATTATTCTTAGTAATAGTATATTGTACTTTAGTTATTGGACTAGTTTTATCTCAACGCGCGGTTTCACATTCTCCTGATCCTCCTCCTCATCTCAACCAGATAGGGGGAACATGGAGGATGAGTGAGCTGCTGCATGGTGCTAAGGTACTGCTGGGCTTAAACCACGACAGCTATGAAGACACGTGTCCCTCCAGAACTACAACACGTGTCTCTGACAAGATTGCTGCACATCTGGGTCAGTAGTTTTTAGCAGAATCTGCTCATAGCAAAGTCTGAAGATATTTTCAGGCAGTTTGGCCATGGAGTCATTCTAGCAGCCGCATTCTGTTCAGCTCCATACAGTTTGGAGACAGCAAGTTCCTCCCTGGGAACAGGCAGCAAACGAGTGTGCATGTGATTAACAATATTCCCTTTTCCCTACCTTGTCACTAGTTATGGTTGAACTTCTTTTGTTAAGACTTTCACACCCCATGCCTGATCCAATGCTGGAGAGGTTTCACACACTGATATAGTAAGGAAGCTGTGCACAGCAGACAAGCATTCACTTCTGGAGACCCATGGTTGCACCCACATCCCGTGGCTTGAGCAGCCAAGTTTTCCAGCCACACACTTGTTCCAGGGATCACTTTTTTTTTTCCATTTTTTTTGCCATTTCTCCTACCCCAAAATATGCTGTCATGACCAGAGACTGCTGTAGCTGGTGGGTTTTTTCTGGTTTTCATGAGCACCATGCAGGGCTGACAAGATGAATTCCAGCAAAAGATAATTGCATAAATCCTTTGTGACTGGGTGCTTACAGCACCACAACACTGTCAGTTGTGTCAAAGCTGCCCAGCACATATAGGCGACTGCAAGTGCCAGCCAAAGCCCTTCTGTGGGTTAGAGCCTGTGTGTGCTCAGGGTTTTATTTATTTTTTTTTTAGCAAAACAAGGGCGAGCCCTTAGAATATGTGTTAGTTTGGAGAAATTCAGAATTTTCTGCATGAGAAACTTCCAAACCATATTTTCAGTTTTGGAATCTTCATTTTAAAACACTCCAGAGCACCAGTCTATGATACTTTTCTTTTTAGGGGGGTGGTGTTGGCAGTGGTGTTTCCCCTACTTCCATTATTTTCGTGCTTGCCAGGTAAACTCACAAGATTTTGTGAAGTGATATCAAGAAATACAAAATAATCATATTTGAAAGGGTTTCAGTTACCCCATGAAATGTCACTTCCATGAATGCTAGTTCCACATGGCACCTCTAGAAATACTAGATTTCACTCTGAGTCAGGAGGATAACACGTTTTGAAACTCCAATGTTTCCTTTAAATCGTAAGTTCTAGATTTTGCCATGCTCCACCTGCTAGGAAGCTTATTTGCATTAATGATGCTGATCACCACCTTCACCATCAAGGAGGAGCTGGGGAGGGGCTGCTCAAGAAAATTTTTCTCCCACTTTAAAGAAAATCGTCACATTATCATTTAGATTTACATGCTTTTTTATATTGTCTCAAGGTTTCCTCTTTTAGAGAGTTGCTCTATTGCAGCCCCTTGCTGCTACTGTGAGCCCCAATTCAGGATACCCAGCTGATTCCCAGTCCTCTGCTAAGCAAGCCTGGATGTGCAGCAGGATGCTCCATCCTGTTCTGGGGCGGTTTGCTTCAAATAACACTGCTTTCCTGCTCACAGACGTTTCACTCAGTCTTGTTATCACAACTCTAGGCTGCTAGGCTGCTAGGCAGAAATGCTTGGCATAAAATGCCAGTCCATAAAGAAATACTAAAACTGTAAATATTAAATTTATTATTTTTGGAAGGATATATGTAGGTGTTATCTTTTTTAAAATGCAGACATTGATTTGGACACTCAATAGATAAGGAATTGGCTGGATGATCACCCTCAAAGAGCTGTGGTCAGCACAGCTTTTTGAGCAGAAACCAGCGACAAGTGGTGTTCCTCAGAGATTGTAATGAGGGTGGCACTGTTTACCATCTTTGTCAGAGACATGGACAGTAGGATTGACTGCACCCTCAGCAAGTTTGCTGATGACACCAAGATAAAAGTCTATATGCTGAAGGGAAGGGATAGGATCCAGAGGCACCCGGACATGCTTGAGAGGTGGCCAATGCTAACCTCATGAACTTCAACAATGCAAAGCGCAAGGTCCCACACCTGGGTTGGGGCAATCCCAGGCACAGCTACAGGTTGGGGAAGTGGGGGGGGGAAGAGTTTCCCAAGCTCCCCATGACCAAGCTTCAGTATGCACCTGAACCCAGAACCCGTCCTGTGTACTGGGCTGCATCCCCAGAGCGTGAGCAGTAGCTCAAGGAAGGGGATTATCTCCTTCTGCTGCGCTCTGGGGAGACCCTCCTTGCAGTCCTGTGTCCAGGTCTGGGGCAACAACACAAGAGGGGCATGGAGCTGTTGGAGCGAGACCAGAGGAGGCTACGGAGATGCTGTGAGGGCTGGAGCAGCTCTGCTCTGGAGGCAGGCTGAGAATGCTGGGCTTGTTCAGCCTGGAGAAGAGAAGGCTCCAAGAAACATTAGAGCACTTCCCAGTGTCTGAAGGGGCTATGAGAAACCTGGAGAGGGGCTTTGAACAAGGGCCTGTAGGGACAGGACAAGAGGGAATGGCTTTACCCTGGTAAAGGGGAGACTGAGATGAGATCTGAGGCAGAAGTTCTTGCTGTGAGGGTGGTGAGGCCCTGGCACAGGTTGCCCAAAGAAGCTGAGGCTGCGCCATCCCTGGCAGTGTTCAAGGCCAGGCTGGACAGGGCTTGGAGCGACCTGGTCTAGTGGAAGGTGTCCTTGCCTATGGCAGGGGATTGGATCTGCGTGAGCTTTAAGGTTGTGAGCTTTAAAGTCTCTTCCAACCTTAACCATTATGATTCTATCCTGTGATTCCATGAGATGCATCCATGTGAAGATGCTCAGAGCCAAAGCCCAGCTCTGTCCTCCTGAGCTGGGCAGGGACCCACAAATCTATCTGTCCCTGGAACTGACACTTTCATAGCCCTTGCAGAAAACATCCCTCCGCAGTGGGTCCCCATCTCCTGTTGGAGTGTCACACATGTAGCCAGTGCCAAGGTTTGCAGTGCCCACTGCCCTGAGGGCATGGATGTTTGGGCATGGGAAGAGCCGAGCCTTTGCAGGACACAGGGCTGCTAGCAGCATGGAGCCAACTGTAGCAGGAGATCCAGCCAACAGCAGCCTTTCAGAGCTCAGGTGTGGAGCTCTGGCGGAGGTGGAAGCTTGTGCACGATGGGGAAAAGACAGATCGAGGAGAAAATAAAGAGGGACAGCTTTCAGTCAGCTGAACAAACTGTTATGCATCCCTCTAAGAGGCTGAAATGAAATGTGTCGGTACAAGTCTCTTGTGCTTTCTGCTTGAAGCCCAAGAGACTTTTCCTCAGGGCAGCTGGTAACTCTGATCTGCTGGGCACATGGAGTGGAAAAACAAAATTAGTCTGAGCTCAACCTGCAGCCTTTTGTGCATGCTGCATAACCTTCCTCCTCCCTAGACCAGCACTGTTGACCTAGTCCTGACTGGTACTGGGGAAGGCACAGGGGTGAGGAAAGCTGCTGTCAGTCTGGACCATCAGTCTGGAGGTCCCACCAGCCCCAGTGAGCACAGCAGCACCTTCTCAGTCCACCCGCTACCAGCACAAGGGCTGTCCAGCTCACAGGAGTCTCGTTTCCGAAAACCACCTGTGTGACACCACACCATTGTGGTAACAGGAGCATTAACTCTTGCCACGGGCTCTTCAGCTCATTTCATTCACGGGCACCCCAGGACTTACATGCAATTGCTGGGGTTTTGCCTCAGTAAAATGTGGAAATACAGGTAGAAGAAACATAGCCCTTTGCTTTCTTCTGCTATCATATTTAGTCAATTCATTAACTTTACTTCCTCCCTAGCCTGCCTCCAGTTAGCTGTTAATTTCAGGTGCTAAAAATGTAATTTAGTAACTGTATGAGACCGACAGGGAGAATATAATTCACTTCTCTGCCTCTTAGGGGACCTGTACATAAAGTAAATGAACCCAGGCTTGCAGTTGTGTAAAAGTTGGGTTTAGTGGGGGGGGGGGAGGGGAGGATCAGTATAAGCAGACAACTGGCAAACTCAACAACCAAAAATTATGAGCCCTAATGGACTCAGTCAAAGACACTCTAATCTCCAGTTGAAAGGGCTAGGAATTTGTCAACCAGGTGTAGCTAGAACTTGATGAAGTGCTGTGCTGCTGCAGCATAATGCATCCAATGATACGGCCTTGATATAAAGCCCTTTCCCTTCCCCACTGGATCCCTTCTGTATCCTCAGATTTACGCAGTGGCTTGGCCATGGGCAAGCTGACAGAAACATGCCAGATGATAACTCCAGGTTTAACCCAAAAAGAAGGAAAATCTATGGATGACCATTCAAGCTGAAACTCTAAGAAATCATTAGCAAGCCAAGTTCAATCAATTAGCAAGCCAAGTTCAAAATAAATTTAGGGACAAAATGGAATTATTGGCATTTGCTTAAATTTGCTGGTTTCAATAGCACAGGAAAAAGATTTGTGCCAGGGAGTTTGCGAAGGAAAATGTGATTTAGGTAGCAGTGGGCTAACAAATAGTGAAATGGCCACATTGGCTTTGCTGAGCTTACCCATCCATCCTTTAGTTCATGTGCATGGGAGGGGGTAAGCCACCTCCTAAGATGTCTTAAACCCAGAGACTCTGGGGGTTTCCAGGTCCTGCCCCATCAACAAATCTGCAGTGGGACCAATCTGATGCTGCTGAGGCATGTTATCCATCTCCTGACACAAGATGTGATCCTGTCTGTTGGCCTAGATTTTCACCGTCCTTCCTCAGATCAATGAGGGTGCTCCCACTCTCCAGCTGTGTGAATGCCTTGTTGCTGGGTTGGGTGATCTCTGTTACTCCGTTTGCTGAAAATCAGAAGCAGAATAAGCAACTTCTGACATTCAGCCCTGAAGAGGTTCACCCACAGCTGTTTACCTCCCTGTTCTTCCAATTCAGTGGCTTTACATATGGTTCAGTTTCCCCAGCAAATCAGGAAAATTCTGTGTCCCAAATCCTTATGAAATGTTGGGCTTTGGCTTTATTTTAAAGCAATTGCCCAGAAGCTATGGGATAGTCTACAAAACCATATGCTCTATATATGAGAAACGAAGCAAAGAGAAAGACTTCTGCCTTATTTTAGCCTATTTTGGTTTAATTTTAAAGTTTTTGAAGAGTTTTATCGTTTCTGTATCAAATAATTTAAAAAGTTACTTAAAAATAGCAGATAGATTCATTTAAGTCTTAGTGACAAAATCCTTTACAGTTCTTTCTGCAAACCCTTTTTTTTTTTATTAAGCATTTTAACATTTACACACAAAAAAATGCACAATAATTTTCATTTTTTACTTCATCTGTAATGTTGCACCTTTGATTTTAGTCAGTTTTAGATATAAGGCTTTTGACTAACCCAGAAAATCTGTTCCAGTGTTGGAAAGCCCCTTTCCTGATGTTTATTGGAGGATATTGGATCAGACAGACTGCTGCCTGTAACCAGCCTGTTCCTCTTCCTCCCTCAGTTTCATTTCAAGAATTGTCATCCTACATTTTCCCTCCATTTCTCCAGAGATGGTTTGCAGAGGCTCCGGTGAGGCTGATGTGACCATGTTTATGCAGAGGAGCAGAGAGTGATCAAGCCAGCCAACTCTGCAGGGATGCAGAGGAGGCAACAGCTCCCCTTCACCCTGCCTGCCATTACACATCACTCCTTCCTCCTGATTCTGGACATTTCTTTTAATCTCAGCCAGGATGATGAATTTCAGAGAACATCTTATCCAGTAAAGGACACTTGCAGGGTACAAATGACTGGAAAAGGCTTTTCAGTATACCTATCTATTATTTATTTATTTGTTTTCCTATTCTTTAAGGACCATCAACCATTCAAACAAAGTGCCTGTACAGGCAGGGTCTCATGCTGATGCTCCTCTCCTTCTCCCCCAACCCCCAGGGACACTCAGGAGACTAAAAATGACGGGTTGTCCTCCCATTCAGACATCAGATGCAGTCTTTACAGTCTGGTGTAAAGCCTCACACTGGAGGAAGGCAGGTCTGACCTGGAAGAGCAATGGACACTGTGGCAACATGTAGGGAGACAGGAGCCAACAAACAGGTAGGGCGCTACTGTGTGGATAAGGACCTGACCATCCTAGGACCAGCAGGAGAGTGGAGATTTGGACTTGAGGGTGAGGACACATCTTCTGGGGCAATCTCATGAGCCCTGGATCTCTGTTGACTGTGGGATAGGCTCATCTGCAGAGCTGTGTATGAACGCATCTATACACATGACCTTACCACCTAACTTCTCTGCTGCTCCTCATAACTGCTTTACAATGGCAAAGAAAGCCTTCAACTCACAACCCCATCCCTGCTAATTATTTTATTTCTGCAAGGCTGTACTTAAAATCTCAGATGATTTATAAGCAATATAATCCATTTCTTACAAAATACATTGGGTGTGTTCCTCCTTAATCAGCAGAGTAGCCTTAATCAGCTCTGCTAACATAAAAAGCATCAAAACAGTTCATTCACTTAAATTTCCATACTTTGAGCTCTGTTAAGAGCTGGCCAGTGTCCCCTGATCTGCAAGCCGTGTGCAAAAAGGGAGACTTGTGCTGCACCCAGGAGATGGTCTCCAGCTCCTTGTCAGCTGACTAACCTTCATCCCCTCAGCAGTTGATTGGTTTATATGCTCCTACTATCTAATGAAAATTAAATGTGTGCACAGTGCTTCCTGCCTTTGCTTGGCAAGCAATGAAGAGAGCCATCTTGGTCATATCAATCTTCTCATGAAGGCTGGATTTATAAAGTTAAAGTGGTTAGTCTCAGGACCAGTCCTTTGCATAGCTTTGCACCGTGGGGCAACCACACTGGAAAGCAAGCGTGCGCAGGCAGAACTTCTTTGGTTCAGCACTTGGTACTTCTCAATAGGCTTCCTTCAATGGGACGTCAAGTAGTCCTGCCATAGGACACAAACATGTTCATCCACTTTGTATGCGGCTTACTTGACAGAAGCCATTGCATGTGTATTTAGCTTTGCCCCTCTTTCACTGGAAAACAATACCTCGGCTCTCCATAATTTCCCAGGAACCTGGGGAATAACCTCACCTAATTGCAACTTTTCCACGAAAATTGGGCTATAAAGTTGAACCAATTTCTTCCAGAAGAGGGCCTGCAAAACTACCCTGAGACAGGACGGAGGAGTGCTCCTCCTTGGGTAACAGGGCACCCCAGCAGAGTGTGCATGCTGGGTCCAGGATGCAGACTTACCAGATACGTCATATGTTCTTCTCTAAACCTGCAGTAGCAGCAGGATCAGTGCTTTGGAAATCTCCAAAGGCTCCTCAGCCAGACCATGACATTCTACACTCAATGTCAGATTCTGGCATTAATAAGGATTAACAAGGTATTGCCTGCCACCAAATTTGTCTGCCTGACTCCTACTGGAGTTGGAGGAAGCTGAGCCCTGTGTGTCTCAAAGTTTCTTGTTGGAACACTCTTGTCTGGCTGGCAGAGAGCTTATCCCACACTACGAATTAAAAAGAAGTTCATAGCTCTTTTTAATAAAACAATTATTCTTTTTAATAAAGATAAACATTACACACATTTGATAGCAGTTCCTCTATGCCTATCTGAGAACATCTTGCCATGAGACACTTCTATCAGAACTGACTTCCAACTAATAATGCGGTCTTCTGCACTTAACTCTAAAGTCCCTATTGGCTTTAGCACAGTGAAGCATTAAGGAAATGAAATATTTTTCAAAAATGGATACTCTGAAGTTTGATTTGTTGAAAGCATTTCCTGAACTGACAAGCTACATGCCGTGTCTACGAAACCCACTGGGAGCTTTCAAAACTTGAGCAGCAGTTTCTAATCACTGACTATCATTAGCATTTTAGTGAATAGATTTTTGATAAGAAAAATCTTTGCCCTATGAAAAAAGAACCTGACATTTTCAGTGCAAACAGAGCTTCTCTTTAAATTACTTCTTTAGCTATACTCCAGGCTGTGGGTGCCACAGTGAATAATCCTGTTGTGTTTCAGGAAGGGAGTACAGTGGTTAGGTGACAAATGCTGCCACAATGCCGAAATTTTACACTGCCATTTATGTATTACTGCACTGTGAGATATGTCTTCTGCTGTGCCTGGGATGAAGCAGAAGGTGGGTTCCCAGCTTGGACAGCACACCAGCATTTCTGGTGGATCTCACGGCAGCTGAGCTGTGCCAATGCCATTGCACTGCAACTGTTAGCAGTGGCTGCTGCGTCAGTATACCAGAGCAATGGTGCTCCTAACTAAGGACACTACGTGGAAGTTACACACCAGGGCACAGACAGCACAGAAAGCTTTGGTCATTCCATGCGCGAGGGTAGGATGGCTCTTCAGATGGATCTGGACAGGCTGGATCAATGGGCTGGGGCCAATTGTATGAGGTTCAACAAGGCGAAACGTCAGGTCCTGCACTTGGACCACAAGAAAGGAAGGGAAGGGGAGGGAAGGGAAGGCAAGACAAGGGCAAGGCAAGGCAAGGGAAAAAGGGAAGGGAAAAAGGGAAAAGAAGAAAAGGGGAAAAGGGAAGGGAAGAAAAGGAAGGGGAAAAGGGAAGGAGAAAAGGGAAAGGAAGTGTTCAGGCTCCCCATAGCTGGCTGATGCCCCTGGCTTGCGTCTGCAGGACTAGGAAGACCTGAGAGGACAGAAAAAATTGTAGTGCCATGCAGATTGTCCCCACATGGGGGAAACTGCTGAATGAAGCAGAACAAGTACCGAGCTTAGCATTGAGCTGTAATACTCTGAAGAATTGTACAGTCATGGTGACCCTGCCACAACCCCTGCAGCCCCAAAGGCTGAGGGACCATGAATCAGGAGTTAGCACAGATGCAGTCACAGCCCAGGTAGGCTGTCAGCCACTCTACAGCTCCACCCTGGTGCGGTGTATCCTTCACATATCCCACCATATATAAACACTGTGAACTGAAACATACTTTTACAGCTTCTTGCCAGGTAAACGTCATTCTGTGGATCTGGGGAAGAGCTCTTGTCCTGCTCCAGGTGTTGCTGAACAACACGTCATGTCCTCTGCATAAAAAACCATGAAATTATCTTTATAAATTATTGTAAGAGTGGGGCTAAATAAAGGAGAGGTGGAGTGACTGCTCTGTGATGTGAAAGCAGCAGCACTGAATAACGGCTTTCAGTTTCACCATTCTAGTACTTTAGCAAGAACTCATACCATAGTTGGGATGGGGCTGGGAAAAGGGGCTTCTTCGCCAAAAGCAGCACCAGCTTTTCCTTGAGTTGTGCCTGGTGATCTCTGTGTAGAGGGAGGAGAGGAACCTGGGCTTTGGGGAAGGCATTAGGAAGACTATCATGGATGCCCATTCCTTGCCAATCAGTGCCTGAGCCTGGCAGGGTGGTTACTGTTGCCTTAGGCAGCCTTTCTTCTGAAGTGTTGGTGTCTTCGGCAATAAGAAGGAGAGACGAGAATTCAGCCCTATCAGCAGAACCATGACATGATTCTTCGTTCTTCTGATGTCCCATGGAAGTCAATTGTAGTCAATTCCTTGTCTTCATACCTGGGTCCACTTGCAACCTCTTGCTCACCCTTGGTGTCCAGTAGCCCCGGTGATATTCTGCCTTGGGTGCTGCAATTGACCCCCTTCTTCTCTTCTCCCTCCCATTAGCAGGCATTTGCCTTCTGCTTGTTGACATTTCCAGGTCAGGTCATACTCTGTGCAGTGCAAAGGAAAGGAGGGGATCTGTCTTCTTCCAGCAGTAGACATGGGCTGTGAACTCTGCTGGCTGCCACCGGCTGCGCCAGTGCCCACCAAAGAGAAGAAGTTGAGAGCTCACCCTGCTCAGCAGCTCTGCCTTGCCTGCCTTCACCTACTGTGGTCCTGCCCACTCCTCCCGGTGATGGCACACTATGTGCTTCTCCTTGGGCAGGGAGCAGCAGCGAGCCAGCAGTCTCAGGTGGGAGAAGTGTTGCATGGGATAAAGTGAGGAACTGGGCAATGAAAGGTTGTATGTAGCAGGAAGAGTTCTTATCCGAAGTCGCGTGGCCCACCTTTGGGCTTCCTGAGGGAAAACATGGCCTCCAAGAGCCGCTTAATCCTTCCCCGGCTCCCACCTGCCCATAGCATGGGGGACCGCTCCTCAGGGCTTGGCTCACCATGAAGGCAGGGAATGCGGGTTTGGGAGGGGATGTGGTGGGGCAGGCCAGTCTGCTCTTTGTGGGGTCCAGCTGATCCCTTCCAGGGAAATGGAGGGCGTTGGGGCTCAGTGGGAAGAGCAGATGAAGGACCACGGCAGGGAATTTTTAAGCAAGGTGAAGAAGGGTGTGCCAAAAGCTCACAACCCCTTCTCCCCACTGCGTCTGCTGCTGCGTGCCCAGCTTACCTGCCACCGCATGGCTGCCCTCCCGCCTGACAGGGAGGAGGAGAGGTGCTGACAGCACTCGGGAGAGAAAAAGGGATGGGAAAGAGGGAGAGGGTAGCTGCAACCCCCGCTCAAAGCTGATAATTAATAAACGAAATGCCCTGGGACTCCACTAAAGCTTCCTCAAATGACTTATCTGTCGTGGGCTCGGCAAAGCATTAAATGGCCATTTTCTGACAGAATGACTTCACTGTGCTGGAGCTTCCTTGACTTTGTGAGGAATATTTCTCCCCTTCTCCCAACCTTTTTTTTTTTTTTTTTTAATCTTCTCCTTTTCTTCCACCCTCTCTTGTTCCCTCTCCTTCTCTCTCTCCCTGGTTGACGGCTCTAGTTCATTTCTGCCTATTTAATTGGGCCCCGGATGAATTTACTCGACAGGGCCATTCATCATGTGGCAGCGGCTGGCGGACGAGCCCAGGGGGAGCAGGGCTGACAGCTCCAGCAGCCTTGGATGCTGCCTGACTCTGGAAGTTCACATATTTGGGCATTAGTGCAGCTATTAGTTTAACAAGCTTCGTTTATCCCTGTCACTACCACTTCAGCTTCCCATGTAATCATTTGAAATGTAGATTACTGCTAGACAAATGGGACAGAGCAAGAGTACACAGGAGGGAAAAAAAGTGACATGGATTGCTTGTTACAAGCTGGGGTTTTTGTTTTGTTTTAGGTTGGGGTTTTTTCTTCCCTCTTTCAATTCTTTTCAGTGTGAGTGCCTTTGATTAACTTAATATTCACATTAATTCTATTGTAAGCAGTTTGTCACTAGTGTATGCCCTTTTTAGAAAATAGTTGGTAGGGATTTATTGACCCAAAAAAGAGGTTTAAAGCAATTATATAGGTGTCCAAGAGTACAAGGTCTATGCACACCATGCCCTCTCCCTAGTACCTGCTGGGGGTCACTCTTTTCCAGCCAGATACACCTATGGATTCTGAAGCTGGACCTTCTCAGAATGGGTCTGTTCCCTGTGGCACAAGCCATCTATGGTGCTGTGGTAGGCTGACATGACAAATCTAATCAGCCTGTTTCAAAGGCTTCGACCCACCATAGTGGTTTTGCGCTGTAGACGTCAAAGCAGACCAATGGCTCCAGTGTTCAGATAAAAGTGTGTTCTGCCACTTGTGTCCCAAGAGTACATCCCAAACATTCACAGGTCATTATGCTCTGGCGGAAAGCCAACACATAGCACCAGATGTGGGGAGGCCAGAAGGGAACGCAACCTCGCCTGCCCTGACTCCCCATAGGAGACGCTACCATCTTCCTTTCCCAGCAAGCCTAAAACAAGCAATGAGTTTATTTTTTTAAACTACATCTAGAGGTGTCAACAGTGACAAACCCACTTTATCACAAAGGTATATGGTCCAGTGCTCAGCTATTTCCCCAGCTTAAATGTGCTTGCTATATTCTGCATTTGTCTGGTGCAGTTCTTGACTCCTGCTCTGACTTTCTCTGCCCAGTGTAGGAGCTTTCCTCTGTCAGATTACAGCTTTGTGCTCAAAGTTCTTGCCTTTAGACCACATAGGTCAAGTCTCTCTTAACTGTGTCACGGAGCAAACAAGGACGCTGCTCCTTCTTTGATCTCTCACTACAATTAAGGTTTCCAGGACCCAAGTTATTCTTGGAGACTTCCGTTTAGCTATAGCCAGCTTGCTTACATCTCTTCCTACTCAGAGATGCTTTACTTTGCTGTGACTTGTGCTGTACTCAAGAACAGTATTCCTGCCTATCCTGCCATCCCTACTTCCCGGTCCCTCCCTAATCTGTCAACCACAGCCAGGCCCTGGGAGTTCTTGGTCAATCGGTTTTACACCTCCACCCTCATGTCAAGTCCAACTGTTAACCCAGCACTGCCAAATCCACGACTAAACCATGTCCCTAAGTACCACATCTACACGGCTGCTAAATATCTTCAGGAATGGTGACTCCACTACATCCCTCCTTCCTATAAATCTGACAACATTAAATGCTTGTACATGCCAGACCTTATGTTTCATTCTGTGAAATATGTGTTTGTTTAAGTAAAACCAGCACACTTTGCAGATTTGAGTGACCTACCAAACCAGGCACTCCACTAACATGTGGTATCTGCACACTTTACCAATGTGGGCTAGGGAATTTTTATCTGCACCCTGATAGAGCTAAGGGGAATTTAGAAATTCTCCTCCAGGAGAATTATGGTCACTCAGGGTTCCTGACTGCGCTGGAGTAAGATTAAGCAGAATGAAGAAAATTCAGAAGTTGCCAAAATTCCGCGGAGTAAGAGGTGGGTCTGATGTTTTTCTCTGGAACTGCAATTAGCAGTTAGTCTCTCTTGCAAGAAACGTGCTGGCAACTCTGGTTTTGTATGAGATCACTGGCATCACCATGGTTTTATTCATCTCCAGTCTCTTCCCCTATTTGCACAGTAAGATCTCCAAGGTGCAGCTTGTGATGTTGTTATCCCTTTCCAAGCCCCTGCAAAGTGACACAATTCATTTACCCCTCCCTCCTCTGCAGCTCTGGAATTCTCCTGAGGGCTTCAGCAGCTGGTGTCTTCTCTTAATGAAAACAGCTCCCAGGTTCGTGTCAAGCCTAGTGGCAGATCAGACCAAAGGCAGCTGATTTTCTTTCATCAACAAGCCAGAGAGCAGCACCTAGCTACTCCTCCTCTCCCCTACTGGGGTGGATGGGACAAAGAGGAGGGTCTTGGCTTGACTGCTAGGAACCTCAGGCTTGTACCTCTGAGTTGACTCTGCAAAGCCTGTTTGTGATTTCTCCTCTTCTCTGTCCTATTCCACCCCCACAGAGCTCAGGGAATGCAGCAGGAGACCAGATCTTCCTATAATGCAGGGGATTCTTCAAGAGAGGCAGGGTCAGTAGGATGGGGAATTACCCCAGGCAAAAAGCCAGAAGGAGAGAAATGGAGTGAGGTGGAACAGGCAATGTGAGTGATTAATGGACACTCCTCTCCCTGTCTGAGCTTGGAAAATCACAGCTGTGCAATAGCAGGGACATCTCTGGGCTACCTGGCTGAGCTGGAACTTAAAGAGAGTCCGAAGGCAGCTGTAGGCTCCTGCCCTGCTGGGGTGGCTCAGCCCCAGGCTCTTCTCAGAGTTCAGGGATACAGTCTTCAGAGAGCAGAAGCAAATATGCTGATTTCAGTTCCTCTGGCCTTCTTGTCCCCCCAGGTATAGAGATGCTTTCTCCAGTTGCTTCCTCAGCCAGTGTCTCTCTGCTCTCAGGCTGGACCATCACTGATAGCTTCATCCCTTCATTACTAAATGCATAGAAATAACAACTGATTTGAAGCCACACCACCCAAGACAGGCATGCTGCAGCCAGCACCCAAGCTCCTGTGGTTTCTGACCCATGTCACCACTGAAAAACATCCTTCCCTCCCAGCCCATGCCCAAAATGTCTGATGGGAGTCAGGAAGCAGGGGAGGCATGGCCTAACTCCTACATTCCACAGAACTCTTTTGGCCACAGAACAACTTTGACAGGGTGGTTTCATAATCACTCTTTTAAAGCCCACTTTTGGTGGCATGCAGGGTGAAATTGACCTTCCAAGGCGCCAGGGCCATTGTCCATGTGGTAATCTCTTCTTTTCAGAAAGTTTCCCAGTACTGTCTATTAGGAACCATTAAGTTCCTGGGCACCAGTATATCCCAAGACATGCCTGGGAGCCTTGATTATAGTGACTGATTCCTGAGAGGTCAGCTTTGCTAGCATATAGCCAGTACCTCAGGATGGGAGGTATATTTCTGGCAATCGTCCTGCTCCTCATGTCTCACCAGACAACTCTGAAATTCTTGAACTTCCTATCCCCAGCAATTTTCTGCTGCATTTCCAAGATGAATTTGCAGTCCAGGAGAGGGGCATTTGCAGGTCATGTGGAGAGCTATGGCATTAGATCAGAGACATCACCATTTGGTTCTGGTTTTACAGTCACTTGTCTCATCTAATCTGGCCCTTCTGCATCACAGGAGAGCTAGAAATTGTTGTCTTTTTCATAGTTAACTATAAGCTATCAGTTAATTATTAATTAGCTATTAAGTAACCATGAGTGGTTTTAGAAGGCTTTATATACTCACTAATTTTGCAAGACAGCTTTTTTAAATGAAAGCACGACAGTTTAATAAATAAATGACCGAATAAAATCATAGAGTCACAGAATAGTTAGGATTGGAAAGGACCTTAAGATTATCTAGTTCCAATCCCCTGCCATGGGCAGGGACACCTCACACTAGATCATGTTGCCCAAGGCTCTGTTTAACCTGGCCTTGAACACCGCCAGCGATGGAGCATTTACCACTTCTCTTGGCAACCTGTTCCAGTGCCTCACCACCCTCGCAGTAAAGAACATCCTTATATTTAACCTGAACTTCCCCTGTTTAAGTTCAAACCCATTACCCCTTGTCCTATCACTAAGGTCCCTGATGAAGAGTCCCTCTTCAGCATTCTTGTAGGCCCCCCTTAGCTATTGGAAAGCTTCAGCAACATGACACTTGCCTTGCAAAGCTGGGGAATAAGCCCCAGTATTACACACTGTCTCCCTTGGGTGAGTTCTTTTCTTTAAAAAAAAGGCTACTGAGTCGTGATATACTGATTCTCCATGAACTTCAAAAAACTCTGGGTAAGTTTTTCAGCCTGTCAAGAGCCAATGATGTCTCTGACTTGCATCCCCCAGCAATATGCAGCTTCACTTCTCTTCAAGCCAGCGTACAGCTGGATTGCAGGGCTGAGCTGAGCACTGCCCTTGCATACTTGTAAAACAGTGATTCTGTGCGATCCACCAGCGCTACCAACTCCCACCTCCTCTGCAGGCAGGGCACTTTCTCTTCTACTCTGAAATAATGTACTTCCTCCAGGGCTAAGCATGTGGTTTTTAGCCCCAGGTTTTGCATCTGCTCACCTATGACAAATGTCCCCTTAGGGTTATTTGGGGATCTTAATTTATGGGTGTCTGAAGTCTGCTGAGGGTAACATGTTGCTGATGTCAAATCCAGTCCAAAAAAAAATCCATGGGGGTGCTCCAGCAAGAGTGGTTCATTTACCAGGTGTTTGTCAATGGATAACTATTTTGAATAAGTATGAAAACATTAGAGAAATAAATGCATCTGGAAAGGAGTGTTTTCCTCACCAAAGAGCAGTGTTTCAAGGATCATGCTTCCTGAGGGACTGTAGATAAGCACCAGTGATCATGTGATTTCCCATCTTGAGAAACGGATTTTCCTATAGACAATAATTCTGGCCCAGAAAGCAGGACTGGTAGAGGACAAATAAGGGCTGGTGTCTGTCACCCCCTTTTTCCCTGAGATAAAATGTGAATAGCTCCTGCCAGAAATGATGAAACGTGAACAAATCCTACCAGAATGGCTTTTTTAACTGCTCATGGTTTTCAGTTTGTTTGACTGCTAGATATGAGGCCCAAAAGCCAATACATAATCCACAGCCGTTTGAGAAGGGGAGGAGCATATATCTACTACCTAAACTTCACTCAGTGTTCAAGCAGTAATTACAAGACTGGACTTTACAAATAGAACATAAATACAATTACATAGCTAATTAAGATGTATCATGAACTGAAGCTTGTTTCTATGATACTAATTGCATATTTCACCTTCCTGTTAAACGGATTTGATAGTCTGAAAATAAGCCATTTATATTTGGCAGTGGAAGACTTTGCAGTGAGCAGCTACTGCCCTCTGTCCAACTGGGTGGATGTCAGGGCACCCCAGATAGACCCTAGATGAACAGGGTGAATTGATGCCCCATTTTCCCAGCCGTATGAGAAGTTTTATTTTGAATGTGCCAGATGTTAAGGTCCTTTCCAACCCTAACTATTCTATGATTTGATGTTTGTTCTCTGCAGTCCCCTTTAGCTGCAAGACAAATGCAGGAGAGTAAATTTTGTTGGAAAAGCAGAAGTCTTTCAAGTACAAAACAGTGAATTATTACAAGCTTTCTGCACAGACAAGACAGATTAGAAAATTAGCTTGGCCACCACTACCTCTATCTAGCAACACTGAACCACACTGTTTGTTGTTGTTTCAGCTCTGTAATTATTTTAGGTAGTTAATATGTTAAATATTAATTGATATTGTTGAATATTGAATTAATATGTTATGGCGTTTCTGTACAGCAGGCAGACTGAGAGCGGCCAGCACCACATGGCACATGAGGATGTGGTAATTACAATGTTAATGTAGGACGTGGAAAGTGTGATCTGAAGTCTTCACTCCATGGCAGGTGTTCCTTGTAGACTTGGCAGGCACCTGGGATCCCCCACTCCTCGTGAAGTGAGGACCACTGCCTCACCTCACAGCAGGGACACATTCCTATACACATACATAAGTGTATTTAATACATCTAACACAAATGTAGGTCAGATAATTCTGAGGAGTGCTGCTTTTCAAACACAACCCTGAAAACTGCTGCATGAGGCACATAAACTTCCTAAAGAGCTGCCTGTGTTTGAGAAGTCAACTTGCTGCTAGCAGTGAAAAAAATTACTATGTACTGGTTTTAACACTAGGCCAGACAAATGGTGCAGGTGCAAATTTTGCAGTCCTGCACGTTGGAGGGAAGTGTTGCTGTGGAGGGGATCACACATCTTGGGCATGAATCACTGTTTAAATGAAATATGGGATATGATTCACCAGTTGGTAGGCAGTGAAGTAGGGTGGCACACACATACACCGTATGAAGATAGGCTAAGAAAGTTTGGGCTGTTCAGCCTGGAGAGGAGAAGGCTCTGTGGAGACCTCAGAGCAGCCTTCCAGTATCTGAAGGGGGCCTATAGGGATGCTGGGGAGGGACTCTTCATTAGGGA
>JARCZZ010031504.1:0-10493 GCA_030323915.1 Brotogeris chrysoptera
AGAAATTCTTTACTGTAAGGGTGGTGAGGCACTGGAATGGGTTGCCCAGGGAAGTTGTGAATGCTCCATCCCTGGTGCTGCTCAAGGCTAGGTTGGACATAGCCTTGGGTGGCATGGTTTAGTGTGAGGTGTCCCTGGCCACGGCAGGGGGGTTGGAACTTGATGATGTTAAGGTCCTTTCCAACACTAACTATTCTATGATTCATGCCTCTATAAAATAGGCATAAATTAAACTTCAGATGTCAGCAAAAGCCTAATGGATTTTTCCCTCCATGTAGTCTACTCAACTAAGTTCAACACTGACTTTTAGGCCAAATCAAAGACAGCAAGCAAAAGAAACAGCAGGTAAATACTTCTATCAAACTGTCACAAGTGGGAACTCCTCTGCTCTGTATTTAAATTAGGGAAAGAACATTTATCTCAAGAACAGGCTTCTTCTATCAGTTTGGAAGTAGACAATGTAAATTATTTATAAGGAACATCAAAAGAAAAGGAATCCCAGAGTGAAATATATACATGAAATATTTTTCTGACTTTGAATGTAATACAATGTCCAAATTTTACTTTTTTTCTCAAACATGGAAGACTATGCCTATCATTCACTGCAGTTACCTCCCAATATATAATAAAATCAAATTTCCACCTCAGCTGCTACCCTTTATTCTCCTCTTCAGAATCCAAAGAAATACAAAAATGAAAGCACACGACTCACACCCACTAACAAAACTGCTTAGTATTAATATATTAAATCAGTCCTTTGCATTACCTCTTCTGTCAGACATGCTTTGGGTTTGTCAGGGTTGAGTTTCTTGGCATATAAAACATGCCATAAATTCTTACTCAATCTACTAGAGTATATCTATAATTTGCTAGTAAATCAAACAAAAAATTAAGGGCGAATTTAAAGTGTAACTCCTTTATTTGACTATTTTTCCTCTAAGGATAACAACCACTGGCTTTAGAAGCAGTTAAGCTGAAGTATCACTTGAGTTCTACTGCCAAAACTAAAGGCATTTTATCTTTGGAGTCAATGAAGTCTGCAGCTGCTGGAATCTGGAATGGAATGCATCTTTTCACTAGGCTGGTGCCAAATTAGAAATGCCTGCTCATCCAAATGAACCATGAATGCAGTACTTTAGAAATATCTGCTCTTCGCATGTAACTCAGCATGCTAGAGAATGTGACAAGCCTGGTAACACTCTAACTTTGGCACTTGAGAGGGAATGAAAAATGTCACTGCCAGGGTCCTTGGCTGAGCACTCACACTGCTGCCCTGTCCATGAAGAGCAAAAGCAGGCTGAAACTCAGTCCCCAGTTGCAGCTCCATGCTGCACTCAAAATAGAAAATTTTATTGCTAGCTTACTTACATGGAGAGCTGATCCTAAAGCCCCAGATAACTAAAAACAGAGCTAGAAACCACAGTCATAACCAACAGGGTGTTACCCTGCTTAATTAAAGAGCATGGAAATAAGACTTATTATACATCACAGGACAAACAAATCCCCCCATGCTAATACAGTGCGGCCTGCTTGCTGCCATATCAGCCTAGGTCTCTATCTGCTTTTTCTCTTTTTCCCTCTGAGATATTAGCCCAGAATTACAGTTTGCAGAAGATTCAAGGTACCTAATTACACCTTTTTTATCTTCCCCACCCTACCTACCCCCCAACCTAGTACTTGGTGCCTTGCTTGCATTTCATTCTAGCTGAGATTTCTCAAGCAGTAAAGGATTCAGTGAGTCCAGATACATTTACGTAGGCACAGACAGAAACTGGCAGCAACTCTCTGGGGAAAAAAAAAAAAAAAAAGGGGAGGGAAATTAATTTAATTGAGCTCTTTTGTCTGTCTCTCAGCCAATGCTCAATGTATATTATCCATGAACACTTCACAGTGTTCAACTTTAAAAGCCTCTAAGCACAGTGATTTCGAAGACTGATCTGGGAAGATCATTCCATAGGTTAAGTGCCCGTATGAAAAAGTCTTTCTGAACTTCTGAATTACAAACAAAAATCCTTTAATTTTTATCATGTACATCTCCATAAATCAAAACTTGGAGTTCGTGTGCTCTGGACCTTATCCATGCAACTATAATAAATTAAAAATAAAGGGGTTATTTAACCCAAACTCACTTGCATGCAATTCTGCTGATATTTTACCGATTATATCTAAACTTACTATTAAGTATTACAGAGTATGGTTAAATTTCTCTGACACTTGCACATATAAAACACTCTCAATAGCTGATGCAGAAATCCTGTAAGGGCCAGAGCACGAAATATCTATTACACAGAGTCCTAGTGTTTATTACCACAAGCAGTCACACTCAATGTCACAATTCATAATATTCATTAAAAAAGTCCTACAGTAGAGAACGTTACAGCCACTTTGACAACACTCACAACAAAAAGTCGTTAGAGAAAGTCTGGTCTTTGAACAACTAAATCTTTCGTAATCTTTTGTTACTGCATGTATATGACAACTTATACTATGAGACGAACCTCAATATTTGTTCAGTTATTCTGAGAACAACTGAACCTATTGTACATGGTGCACCAAACTGATTAGGGAGGAAAATACAGCAAAATAAGGGCAAGGATCTTGCCAGCACTTTCAACAAAACAAAAGGTCAAATATTTCAGAGTGGTTTGAGTTGGAAGAAACCTTAAAGATCATCTAGTTCCACCCTCCCTGCCACAGGCATGGACAGGCAGTTTGCCAAGCTTCCTGCCACAGGCAGGGACACCTTCCACTAGACCAGGCTGCTCAAAGCCCCATCCAACCCGGACTTGAACATTTGCAGGGATGGGGCAGCCACAGCTGCTCTGGCCAACCTGTGCCAGCACCTCAACACCCACACAATAAATAACTTCTTCCTAATGTCTAATCTAAATCTACCCTCTTCTAGTTTAGAGCCATTACCCCTTGTCCTATTACTACATGCCCTTTTAAAAAGCTCCTCTCCAGATTTCTTAAAGGACCCTTTTAGATATTGGAAGACTGTTAAGAGGTCTCCCTGAAGCCTTTTTTCCAGGGTGAACAACCCCAGCTCTCTCAGCCTGTCTTCAAATGAGAGGAGCTTCAGCCCTTTGATCATCTCTGTGGCCCTCCTCTGGACTTGCTTCAACAGGTCTGTGTCCTTCTTATGCTGGGTGCCCCAGAACTGAAGACACTAATCCAGGTGTGGTCTTATGAGAGTATAATAGTGGGGGGGATTCACCTCCCCCAGCCTGCTGGTTCCATTTTTTTAGATGCAACACAGACTACAGTTGGCTTTCTGGGCTGCAAGCACAAGCTGCTAAGTCACATTGAGTTTCTTGTCAACCAGCATTTCAAGTCCTTTTCCTACATCCATATTCTGCCCAGCCTGTAGTTACGCTTGGCATTGCCCTGACCCAGGTGCAGGACATTGCACTTGACCTTGTTAAACTATGGTTGACAAAACCAAGACACATCATGGTAGTCTCTCAAGAAAGACCAGAATGCCAATGCTGAGAGTTGTTCATGTGTTTCATGCCACAGCCAACCCTCCTGATGCTACTTTTCCAATATTTTAAAGGATTATTGTAATGAGAAATTGAAGGAGAATTCACTGTTCTCCTTTCTTTGATTTTACACACACTTACACACTGAGATAAACATATTAAGCAAACAATCAAAATAAAAGACCTATGTTCCTAATGCCACCTTTGAAGGAAACACACTAACAGAGGAACGTAAAGTACCAAGTGAGTGGTTGCTGCCTGCAATTAGTTTGTCAGGCGTATGATAGCTAACAGTAAATGGCTATTTCTTACCTCTAATTCAGTAGGTCAAAAGAACTTTCTAAAAATCATGCATCACTTCCACTTATTCAAAAAGACAAATGGAAGTTGCCCACCACTATTTCTTAATGGCAATAACACATAAAACTAGTATTAAAACTGAAAAGTCTTACCCTAACTGGAACCAATAAAAATACTGGATATTTAGATATTGCCAAAGAAAGAATATAACAAGGCATACAACTGCTAAATATGAAAGTGGAAAGAGAAAATCTAAGAAAAATATGACCAAATAAAAAGATCAAACCCAAATCACTGATTTCTTGCAGACACTGAATTAAGTGTCAGTGCACCTGCACTCAGCAGTGCCAGAGATGAGGGTACTCCCATCATGCTCACAAGCTGTCCACAGAACACAGAAGGTGCCTCCCTCCTGTACCACAATACAGAGGAATCTCTTCTTCTAGTGAGTCATGACTCATTTTGGCCATGCAATGAAATCCAGAAACTACTCAGAAAGGCGTGTAACAAAATTTCTGCTCTTAATATGAAGCCAGGTGCTTCAGAAAGGGCCACAGGGTATCTACAGCAGGAGACTAAAGTAAGGAAAAATAATTACAAATGTAATTAATTTTCAATTCCACTACCCACGAGCCTTCAGACTTTGATAGTTAATTATCACATAATATTATATCATGGTAATTATTATACCATGTAACTATGATTACCAATAAAAGAGCACATATTGCTATTTAAATTTTAAAAGATTAAGAACTTAACTACTTGAGTTAGGTATGTGATTTAGCAGGTGACAAATCTTAGCTTATTTTATTGCTGTAAGATCAACCAGAATTCAAGAGATATTAGTTCATTTATGTCCAATAAGTTTTACCCTTAGGTATAAAATTATTATAATAGACATTATTCTAATCAGTTATGAGCTATAAAGACATTACAAAAAAGAAGTTACAGTCTATACAAGTATGTAATGGCTCCACTAGGCATAAAGATTAGATCCACATGCGACTTCACTAAATGTTTCAAATGTTACATCACTAATTATGTGATACTGTCACTTCTGGTAAACCACAGATGTAACATGAAAAATATTCAGCTTGGTCTAATGCAGATCTTATCTCAATATGCAGGTTCCAAAAAAAACTGAACCAACCCTTTTGATCTTTGCACTATATTAGCTGTTAGCTTCACAGTGAGCTTGCTGAGCTGAGGAATTTTTTCAAGACTTGCTTCAAATCTCCACATGATAGAGGCAAAAGGTTGCACTTAAAATATGAAATGCTAAGTTTCATTTAAATTACATATTGTAGGCATTTATGTAAATGGTCAGGTTTAGCTGACGTTTTTGATGTTAGATACAATGTCTTTTAAAGTCCTTGTTACTCCTTCCTCTGGATTTTGTGTAAATAAAACCAAAGTTCAATTCAACAGCTTGCTGTCGTAAAACTACCCTAGAATTAAAATTCTTCAAAGGTTTCAAAATTCAAAAGCCACAAAAGCACCACATAGAAACATTTCATCGGGAAACCCTACAGGTACAGGTGATACTGAATTAGCTGTACCTCCTTTAAATAGAGAAGGTCGAAACTTTATCTAAGTTACTATTTTATTCTTTTGTATGCCAGTGCCACTGGTCTTCAAGGCTCCATTTGCAGTGCACGTGAATGAGGTTCCAATGGACAATGACATTTCACTTGGATACAGCAGGTCTCAAAGCAGACACTAATCTAGCATGTGGAGCGTGGCTGCTGGGTGGGGAAAGGGATAGACTAGGAAAGAAAAAAATGCGACAGTAAGGGTGCAGGAAAGAGAGCAAATGTTCAGCAAGGGGAGAAAACTTCAAATGAGGAAAGCTGGGAGAGAGAAGTAGAACGGGGAAGTGAACAACAAACTGAACGATACAACAGGAAGACAAGCCAAAGTTCTCAAGTTTTATGTACAGCAATTAAGGAGCCCATTTCTAACAACTACAAAGCCTCTACTCTTTGGAGCACTGCCTTTTTGATGAATCAGAGTAGCTTACACAGACAGTTCTTGGTACCCCAGTTTTATTATGTCTTCAGGTACTATATATTTCCTGTGCACGCCCCTTAGTATCCAAAAGGCTTCAAGTGACACCATGAGAGCTGTTTGCAATCTCTGCCTCTCCCAGTGCGGGGGCTTCCTGCCTGATGAGACAAGATATCTCACTGGCCTCTGACCCCTGCTCCTTAGTGGACATAAACACATCTGAACCACTGATGGACATGGCTTAGCAGAAAGAAAACTTGCTTCTGAGACTCAAATAATGCCAGTATCCCACAGCCATAACCAAGATCTAGAAAGGTGGGGGGTGTGTGTGTGCGTGTTTCTCTCTTATCTTCCTCCATCTTACCAATTTTATTTTAACCTACAACTGATGGTGACAGAAATGTGCACAGATCTCTAAAGCAGCTGGTATCATGCCACCCACCCTCTAAGACAGAACACCGTAGCCTGTAGATCACTACTTTGGATCAAATATGGTGACAGCATACTTGTACCATATGAACCTTCCTGAAGGAAAGATGATGGAGGAAAACAGAGTTCTGACTTTCTCACATTTAATAACTACAGTTTGAAAATTCAGTCTCCCTCACAGCCAGCAGGTATTTCCCCATGAGTTCAGCAGTGCCAGAGTGGCGTAAACATGTTTTCATCTCCTTGGCTATAAACACGTACAGCGTAAGAACAATAAAAAGAGCCTATAAAGCAGGGTGCTAATATTTTCTTCTATAGCAGAAAATAAACAAAATTCGACAGTAAGCCTATTTGGGGTCTTCAACCTTTCTGTAAAACAAAGTAGAGAGGAACAGTACCAAGGTTCTGGTCAGGCAGCGTAGAAATTCTTCTGAGAACAGTGATCTGTAGAAGAAACAACTATGGGCGGTTTTGCAAGGCCAAGCTAATTTTTACCAGAAGTTTATTAATTGCACTATGTCCTCTGCAACAAAAGGAATGAGGACAAGGGAAGAATAATCTCAAAAAAGGAAGAATAAAAAGCTGCACACCAGGCAAAGAAGTAAAGAAAAAATTTATGAAGTTTCCCCTCTTCCTCTTTTGCTGCAATATACACTACTCAGGGCTCCTGTCTCTTTTTGGGACTCTGATGAAGATGAGGTGAAACCAAATATGTTTAATGACGTCTGAAATGAGGCATGCAGTCAAACCATTGCTTGATTTTGTGTTGCCTTTGCTTTCATAAGCAAGGCAGTTTTTTAAGCCTAGGTGGTACATCAGCATTCACGGGGAGACTGCTGACGGGAAATAAATTTCTTTTTCCTATATTGTTCATTATCCTTTTTTAAGCTTAAACTGATCAACTGTTTTATATACATCATATGAACCTGCTAAATAGATGACAAAACATAATATTTAGGATAAGTAGCTAAGGACAAAGAAAAGTCACAAATTCATAACCTGGTATGAAAATTGGAGAAAACAAAGAATATAAATAAAGAAAGGCTATCAAGGAAGAGCTCATCATGAGGTGATCTAAAATAGAAACATTATAAATGCACTGGAAAATTTTGGAACTAAGTTATTTCCAAAAAAAAAAAAGAAAAAAAGACTGTTGATGCCTTTAAAATAGTATTCAGATGTAAAATCTTAAATTGGGGGATTTAACACTGAAACAACTAAGTTTGTATCTATTTGCTCCATACTTGACTTATACTGATGTGATAAGCCTGAAGCTTCTCTGTAGTCATTTGTTTTTAGTTTATGTTAACCTCAGTGCTGGGATTAATAGCAATTGGATGGGATAAATAGCAAGAATCAGATATGGCTCTGGATTTGGTATACTTTGCACTGGAAAAGAAAGCAACAGTTGCCATTTTAAAAAGAACTGTGGGATGAGGGAAGTGAGGGTAGGGCAGGGTGCTGAGAGGATGGGAGCAGTGGCGGCTGTGGTAGCCAGAGTTAAACTTATTCTGTGAGGGTATGGTAAGCCTTATAGAACAAGGGTGCACACGTTTAAAAGGAGTAAAAATTATTCCTTTAAACATTCTTTTCCTATCTTTGTTACTTTAAGAAATGCTGATCCCAAACAGGAAGGTTCATCTTGATTTCAACTTCCAGTTGACCTTTTTTAAGATGCATAGGGGATACATAGGGTACAATGTCTGGTAAAGCACACACCAGAGGTAAGGACTGCCTGCATTTCTATGATTGAAGCAACTATATCACAGAATTCCTCAGTCAGATGACTAAAGAGCTATGCAAAGACCAGTTTGATTCCCGCTGTTCACAAACCTGATTGAAGCTCCAAAACTTTACTTTCTAGTAGTCAGATTTCTTCCCTCCTTTTCCAGCCTCAGTTCATTCATGGCTAGCTGATACCCACTTATGCTTTTTATTTGCTTTTGCTAGCTATTACTATCAGAATATAGCTACTGGTTTATTTTCTCCATATATTCTGCAGGTTTGAGTCCTAACACCTACAAGCACAGCTCTCCTATTTCTGCTTGACAAACAGGCAAGAGGTGCATACAGTTCAGTTCACTGCATAAACCACATGGGACTGATTACTGCCCTGTTAGAAAAACACTCCCAGAAAATAAACGTGGTAGAGTTTTGGATAAAAATAGCAGCAGCAATGTCAACTGTTCAAGAATGTTTTCAAAGAAGCTTTCTAACCCTGTTTGGCCACACTGCACACACATCAGGGATAAGCATCAGATATCTAAGAAATGCATATTACATTCACCCTGGCTTTTTTGGCTTTTAATGTACATATTTATGTTAACTGAGTAGATATAGATGTACACACACACATATTTTAATATGAATTTTTTCCTGTTAGAAATTTCCTGAATATTTATGCATGCAAATACAGCAAATTTTCCCATGGATCACAGCAGTGAAATTTGTAGAACTGAAGTACTGCATGTTTGCATGCATATGAAAGAAAACCAGAGAAACACAGCAGGAACTGGCATCATCCACACAAATAACGCGTTGTGTGTATTAACAAATGAACAGCACACTCCCAAGGGAGCTGAAGCGCACGGACCAGAAGTCCATTTGTTTGCCAATTTATTTCAACTATTTCACCAGTTGTTCTTGCTGCAAAAAGCACACAAATATATCTGATGTCCAATCAAATCTCTTCAGTTTTTAAACAGTTTGCATTTTATGTTTAGGAAAAAAAATGCACTAGAGAAATATACATAACATTAAAAAATTAAATATTCCATGTTCTATGACAACATAACATTCACACAGCTTTGACTAGCTGATGTACGTAAAGTTAAATGTATCAAAAAGCTATATTATGGTTGTAATTAATTCATAACAATGGATTTGAATAGTTACCCAAAGCAATGGCAGTCACAACTGAATAAAATAATGCAATTTCAAAAGTAATTTGCATGCATAGTTTAAAGGTCCTAGAACTCTTTTAAACATATTTCTTTGATTATAAACAGCTGACATGCAACAGTATATTCAATTTTTCCAGTTATACTTCCAAAAAACATATTACACCCATAGCATAAGGTGAACTAAGTCATACTATAAACACAGGTTTTGTGCATGATTTTAACAAATCACAGTCCATCTGACTTTGAGAATCCAAAATATATCAATGCATAAAACCTTCAATATCCAAAAAGTTATAAAATTTCTCAAGCAAGCTCAGTTATACCAGCTTTCCTTAAATGACAGGCCTGATGGATTTTAGCAAGGTTTTGTGAGTCAATATACACAAATCTACCAGTGTTAAGCCTCCGCTTTGCCCACTGTCCTCTCTGCAGAAGAGGACTATTCCCTCAAGGACCAGTTCTCAGCAAAAGCACTACTGAAAAGAGATCCGCTGCAACTCATGTTTTTTGAAAACAACCTCTAAGGTGTCAGAATACATGTGTTTGCCATTGAAGCCAAAAAACGGTAAGCTCCTATTTGCAATGTGATTTGAAAGTCAATAAAATTCCAAATAAACTAAACATTTCAAATGCAAGATATGTTCTCTTTCCAAAGTAACAACATTGGGAGAAAAAAAAAAAAGCATATGTGGCTGAGCAGAGGGTGGAGAGAAAGACTACATTTTCTTACAGCTTTTGATCCTTAAAATAAAACAGCATAATATCAGCAATTTCTTCAGCATTTTGTCCAAATGTCTGGTAAGCATCATGCGTATGAAAGGATTTTTAAAATTTTGGTTATTTTTATACTGAAGACTTTCTTCCATGAATAGTTCCTGTGAAATCAGTGTGACTTCTAGGCAGCACAAGGCACTATTGCAGTGTGAGCATGGACATCAGAAAGAGACCCTACATTGCTACCTCCTTTGAAAGTGATATGGCTAACCCACACTTCAGCAGAATATCAGGTTAACACTTCAAGGGGCTCATAGAAATGTACGGGCAGATCCTTAGCTAGTGAACAGATTCAAGAGCTGAGTGAAAGAGAGTCTTTTTGTTCTATGAAAACATATATGATTTCAGAAATGTTTCTCATCCCAGAAGACTGGGGGAGGAAAAAACAAAATCAAAAGAGGATTTTCAAATAAAAATGTAACAATGCTCCAGTTTTGGTCAATCAAAGCACTTTGAAAGTTGGTTTTCAAATTCCAAGATAGGTTAGCTTGTACTTCATTACAAAGTGTTGCCTGAACATGAAAGATCTTTTTATTGGAAAAAAAAAAAGAAAAAAAAAAAAATAAAGAAGAAAAAGTCAACAGGGACATTTTAACTA
>JARCZZ010031504.1:10503-26719 GCA_030323915.1 Brotogeris chrysoptera
TTAAAAAGGGTTGCCTGAACATTAAACATCTTTTTATTGGAAAAAAAAAAAAAGAAGAAAAAAAAAAAAAAAAGCAGAAAAAGTCAAAAGTCAACAGGGACATTTTAACTATCTCAGATCTTTTTTTTCCTCCTCTTTTTTCTTTTATGAGTAGAAGCATAAATCAAACCAGACTGTGCTGTAAAAGCTTTTTTGAAGATGAGCCAAATTTCTTTTTTGACAGCTCTCCCCTCAGAAATTCAAAACAAATTGCTGACTATTTCTAATGATTGAACCTTCCAGTGAAATTTTCTCAAATCTATAGCTGAAGCCAATCTTCATCAAAAGTCATCCATGAGCAAGCCAAAAGCCCCATAGCAATTTAAATGACATTCTGTGAACAGTAGGGGATTATCATCATTGCCAGGAGGAAAAGAGATACTCTTTCCTGGAAAGTCCTGACCAAGTTTCTAAAGAGACCTTCATACTGAGAAGATTTCAGACTAAGTCAATGGGATTATCTTCTTCAGGGCTTTATCAATGCGTAATTGTACAGGACTGCCTACTGTGAAATTACCAGAATCTTTCAGCTCATATTATCCCAGATATTAGGGGTTCAACAGTTAACAGTTATGCTGATTCACCCTACAAAGTACTTGTAGCAGGAAGGACACAGGGATGGACAACCCTTGACCATGCACAAACTCATCAGATTTGTTTAGCATTATCTACTGAATGAGGCAAGGAATTACAGTGGAAGCCTTTATGCTTGAGGCAAGGGTATATTTTCACCCAAGAAAACTCAATTCCCTCTTCATATTCACATCACTGAGCACAACATTTCAATACAATTTTTAGTTTACAGCCCTTTATTGCAGATGCGCAAATTGAGACACCTGGGATCCATCATGACCTCCAGTGGAAGTCAACAGGACTTGTAGATGGCAACATTTGCAGTAAAGGAAGTTTAATTCAGGAAGAGTCCTAAATGGACTAAGAGAACTTGAATTTCAAGTCTGGATTTGTTATTAATACACTGTGATTTTTGAAAGAAGTCTTACTGCTAGGGTGATAATATTAATGAAGATAAGTAGATAGTATATGGATGGTGCTCACTGATGAGGCCTGAAAAACAGAACAGGAGTACATGCACTGGTTTTAGTGTACATTGAATGTTGATGATAAACACCATGAAGCAGCTGTCCTACTAATTATGTCCTGATTGTCAAAAGCACTGAAATCTATGCATCAAACTGCTAATCACCAATACTCAGCCCTAAAGGAGCTTTTGCACTCAGGCCCAGGCCTTCTAACTCCCCCTACATAGCCATTGAAACTGCAATAGCCTATGTTACATCACAAAAATCACTAGCCCCTTAAGCTTCAACTCATGAGACCAACAACTTCTTCAACAGTGTGCCTCACCAGTTAGCACCATTTCTATAGACTCACAACTATTTTGAAAAGACAAGTGGTAAGAAAATAACGGTCATTGACACTAGGTTACTGTTAGGAAGAGTATATTTTCTCAGACAATCCATCTGAGCAAGAAACAAAGCTCTTGAGCTTGAATGCCAAAGGAAGGCCTGTTACACTAGACAGCCTGCTTGCAGATTCTCTGCTGAAAACCACAAAGCATTTGTCAAGCATACTGTCTCTGGATACTTAGTCTTGTTCAACTTGTCTGTTTCTCTTTTTGCTTGCTTATTTTTTTCCCTTTTCCTGTTTCATGACACAGGTTTTAGTTGCACAAATTCTTTGAAAATTGCAGAGAAGGGAGGAACCGGTGAAGCTAAGCTTTTAACAGCCCATTCAAGTGCTGTAATAATCTCCAACACAAGTTATGCCAGGATAGAATATGTTTTTAGCAGAGCATCTGGTACAGACGCACATGCTTAGAGATGGTCCCTGTGCCCAAATGAAACTCAGAATAGAACAAGTCACCATTCACTGTAGAGATGATCTATACAGTTGTGTTCCTGGCTGGCATTCACAGGATTCTCCTATAAACATTTTTAACATGCTGTTGTATATCAAGCTAAACTCCAAGGGTGATGGAAAAGAACTGTGGTCTGGAATTCTTGATTTGCATGTGTTGAAGCAGAAAGGCAGATACTTTTTGACCTAAACAAACTATCCTAAAAAAGGTGTGCCATGATTAATGTTGCCTTTTGCTGACTTCACTATTTGGCTGAAATGACTTCTGCTTCACCATAGAAGCAAAATGATGTTTAATGGGACACTCGCTTGAGTCAAAAGGATTTGACACTTTCTCCTCCTAGATCCACTTCCTTAAAAAAGAAATATACAAAAATGTGTAACCCACCCCTTCTTCTCATGAAATAACCCAAACCCCAAATGAACCTGAAATACTGAAAAAAAAAATTAAAAAGGACTTACTGAAATCAAGATGGGATGAAGCATATTACTGAGCTTAGTAGTGACTTAAAAGTCTTAAGTTCAAATGTCTAATCTACAGATGTTTGTTACTGCTGTCAGACCAATTACTGACCAATTACTGAAACCTACTTGAAGAGGAATTACGCTAAATACTTTATTATTCTATAAAGCACGGATGTGCAAAATTCTATACTCTAGACTAGCAAAAACTGTACTTGACCAATTCTGAAAAAGGACATGATATAATGAAAGTGTTGATGTTTCTCTGTATTGGTAAAACCTTTTGCAATACTGCAAAGTTGTACTTCAGTAGAGAAGTACGAGACTGGCATATTACCGAGGTCTGTTTGATACACTCTTTATATGAAAATTAATAGAGAAACTCAATCTCTGTGCTCAGCTTACAGATTTTGGTTACTTTTCAGAAAGATTTTTTAGTGTAAAATTTCATAAAACAAAACAAATGTTAAAAGCAAAAAAACCCCTCTCATGTTACACACTGTAGCCCTAGGGCACTGTTGCCTACTCTTGCTGTTAGCAAACACAGATTTTGGTTCCTGTGGCAGATGATCTGTGATGCCCCTTCTATGCTTTATTATGAAGCTGATAAATGACTCGCTAGAAACATGGTGAAAGCTTTTGGAATTCATTGCGCAATGGAAAACAAATTAGAAACATAACTTGTTGCATGAGGGATTACCCTTCATAGCATGGCCTTTACAATGTGAAACTAATTATTGCAGTGAAGATTTATGGTGTTTACAGTCAAGAATTCAGGGTCAGTTTGACCAAATTCATGTAACTTTAGACGTCAGGCTTGTCTGACTCAAAACAGAATGATGACTTCAACAAATTGAAAGATAAAAATAACACTTTTTTTCTATTTAATTGCTTAGCAAGAAGCTGAGAATAGGAGATAAATAAATACAACTTTAAGTATTTACACTGAAAATTTTTTCTTTCTTAATAGGCAGGTAATACAGTGTTTCAGAAAAACATGTTTTAATTTCTGTAACTAATTTCATAGGAATCCACCAGTGTTAAACCCTGAAATCCTCCAAGTATTTTCATACAATCATTCAGTGATCAAAATATGAGTTACTGATCTCAAAACATGGCTGGCTACATAACGAAAAAGTTAAGCTGTTTATCTTAAGTGGATCATTAAAGTGACTTAAATTTTAGAACAATTAAAAAAACTCCCAACATTTAATACATAATATGTAACAGCAAAATTGGTTTATCCTATATTAGAAAGTGAAACAAACACTTAAGAGATTGGTAAGTGATTTGTATTGTAAATAATTATTTCTGCTAGATAAATATTCTTTTATATTAAAGCATAAGACTTACCGAATTAGATTTTGTTCTTAAGGTACATCAACTTTTTCTGCCAATTTACTGTCCCTTGAAAATTATTTATTGTTTTGCTAACGGCAGAACCCCTAGCTTCTGAGCACAACTTGAATGTGCTTGAAACAAGTGTCTTGTACTTAAGAGCACCCACCTTGTAACATTCTACTGTAGCTGACCTACTACGTATTTTTTCTACACCCATACACATTCTGAAAAGTATTTAAGCTTGCACTTAATTTCAGTGATACAGTCACTGAAATTAAGTGATCCTTAAGCTTTGTTAAACTACGGCTGCTGTACCTGAACCTGCAGATGCTGGCTACATCCAGTGGAGTATCTTCAACTTCTGCAAACACACATGCGAGTTAAGGAACTGTGAGACTCATACTAATAGCAACAGCTAACTGTGATTTCAGTTATGCTTCCAATTGTGTTAAAAACTTGACAACTGCTGGTGAAAGCAGATAACCTCTGAAGTAAAATGCAGGTAAGCATACCAAAATCAGCACTTCTATTTTCAGATACAGTATCTTACCTCACTACTGTTGATACAAAGATATACCACTGTTTATGAAAGACTGAATGCAGTCAAACCACTCTGGTTTACCTCTATCCAGAAGAAATGCAGGAAAGTGAATCTTTCAGACTGAAGAGCTGATGCATAGCAAATCCAATTTAATTAACTGTGTGTCTAATAACATTACCCTTTAAAAATACAATTTACAATGTTTTTATTGGAAAGCAGTAGCTCATAGATTTGGCAATGACCTAAGCATGACCTGAGCTTTTCCTGTAGCCTTACCGGAAGCGATACCCACTAAGTAAAGAATTTTGAAGTAAGCTGGTCAAAATCCAGAACAAAATACTGACTCCAAAACTAACACACAGAGGAGACCTATACTCCTTAGAGTAATGATTAAGACCTTCTGCTGATTCTATAACTTAACAAGCATTATAAGCTTGTAGTAATAACTACTACTGTGATAGGTTTTATTTATCAAAACTTACATCCTTGTTATTGCAGGCTCTCTGAAACTGAATTTTGGTGCATCAAAATAAGGTCCTCATTATAATTTCTTTTTTATCACCAGCAATAAAATAGGAACAAAGAAGCAGCTTTTGACTCTCAGATTCCTGGATGAGTTTGTAGTATTTCAGCATACATATTTATTTAGAGATCAAACAATTCGACAGGTAGTTAAGTGATGTCCTTTGTATAATATCCATTATACAGTGACTTTAAAAATCAGCTTTCAATGAAAAAAAATTACCCATATATATTCTGTCATACATAGCAGCAGCTAAGAAAAAAGAGAGAAATCAAAGGGAAATTGTTGCTTGGTTGGTTTGGGTTTTGATGTTGGGTTTTTTTTGCTGTTGTTTTTTTTTGTTGTTGTTTTTGTTTTGGGTTTCTTTTTAAAGGCTCATACAGGGGTAAAAGATGCTCTGGTTTCCCTGAAGGATCCCACATTTTCCCAATCCAGTTTCTCCACCTCTATCAGAAGTAGTGCTACTGTATGTCTACAGATTTCAGTAAAGACACCTCCTTTCTGGGCTTCTGGAATCCTGGTCAGAAGCATGATCAAGATATGGCAAGAGTGATGAAAGGAAAGGCTACAGAACTGAGCTTGTATATATTTTAGGACAAGATACAGGAAGACAGGAGCTTTACAGTAGAAGGAGGTCTAGACTAAGGAGGGAGGTCTACTACAAAAAAAGTTGGTAGCAATGCAGTGGCTTGGAGACTAGAGTGTGTAGCTACTTCTCAACTAAAAGTGCTGCCTCTCCCCAGGCACATACATTCTGTATCCTGCTTTTGATGTTATGCAATATGTTAGTCTGATCCAGCAGTATCCTAGGTATCTAAACTAATAACTGCACCTTGTCCACAAAATCTTCAATGGCCCCATGAACTGAAAGTTGAAAGAGCTCTTATTATTGTCTCTGTTACTTGTGCTGAAGTCCACGTTGATGTGTATAAGATTTAGTTACTATAGAAATATTTTTATTTATGGAATTTTAACTTGGCTATGGTAATGAATAGAAATAATTTATTTTTACAAATCTATTATCATGCCTTAAGAGAACTTATCAGCTATGTTGCAGGTAGATTCTAGCACATATAAAAAATATCCCAAATTGGCATATTTTTAGACAAGTTGTCAGTTTGGTTTGAGAAGCTCATAAATGATGTATTCAAGTCCAATACATAATTTAACCAGACAGTACTCCACAGACCTGAAATGGAAGCACTTATTAGACTTTAAGTGCTTTCACAAGGGAATAGTTATCAAATTATTTGTGTTTCTTTCCAGAATACTCGGAGTTAAAATAGAACCGCATTTTAAATGAAACCATAGACACAGGGTAATGCATTCAAGTCATTTGTTATATATATATAATCTAATTAAAGTTGGAAGTCCTGTCAGAAGAAAAACAACCTGCAAACTGATTTTTTTCTGCTGTACACAAATTCCTTTGAAGAAACACTATTTTTAGCTTACCAACTGAAACAAATACATCTTAGATAAAACCCCTAAAATGGAGAAACATTTCAAACATTCTGCATGTTTAGAGATTCAAGACCCTCTCCCAGTAAATACAAATATTTCTCGTTTATTCAGTTTCAGAAACAAAGACAGCAGAACAACTAATGCTGCAACTTTGTTTAATCGAAAAGCTATAAATCAAAGCCTCAGCCTCATTCAGTTTTTACCTAATTATTTGTAAAGCTTATTAAGCAACACAAACTTAGCATTTCAAAGATCTGACTCCTATTTAAAATAATCAGCCCTTCCCCCCTTCCTATGTATACAATTAAAATTATACTTGCAAATATAATGTCAGCAAACCTGACAGGCCACATACTGGCTACTCCTTCTTTGCATGGCATCGCACATTTGGGTTATGAATCACCAAAGTCAGGTTGATGAACAAGCAATGTGCTATTCATCCAAGAACCAGACACTTCGTAGCAAATTTCCTATTTGAATGGAAGGAACAATGCTGGCAGAAGTCCCAGAACTGCTCACACCATGAAAGGAAAAATGTGACAACAGCATGGCAGGTTTATGATAAATATTTCAGAAGTGTGTCTTTTAGCAAGGAAGGATTAATATAGACCTTGGGGTTAAAAATATTCCCAGTAGTGTTTAGCTGGCATCTCTTTTATGCAAAATGAAAAACACAGGGCAGAAGGTAATTCTGTTTATTTTAATGCAAAATCATGATCAGGAGGGCAAAAATAGATTGGAATTAATTTTATGGTCTTTCACTGGGAAAATCTGAAGAAAATAATGCAATTCAATTTGTTCTGAAAAGCTCATTTGTGCCTTCTTTTCCAGGATTTTTAATGTTCATCCAGTGCCAACAAGCAGGAGGGAAAATCACTTTGATATGACATAGGTGAAGAGTTCACCATCGCCATTTCCACCATTTAATTTCTATATATGATTTAGCAGTTTTCACCAACTGGGGGTTATAACACAAGACATTAAAACACAGATGAACCTTGCAACAAACCAAAAAGGCACTCCATTCAAGTCCGGTTTGCTAGTCACTATCATGAACTTGTGTCCCAAGAATATAACAAATAAACCCCTCAATAAAACAACAGATAAAAGAATATTTACAACACTCAGGTACAGTAAAACAAGCTACTGCCAAAACTGTAAGTGCTTCTTTGTCTATGGAGTGAATATCCCTTAATGTAACCCCCCTCTCTGTCAAACTGGCAATGAACATGAGATTGTACTATTTGGCTGTACATCAAGAACAGCTGTGCAAAAAGTAAAACCACCACAAACTAGACCTAGTTACAATCTGGAGGAGGCATACTGAATATACAGTACAGATTATATTTTTCTTTTACATAAAATGAAAGCCCTGTACTGCCAACTCAGGCTCACAGTGGCTTTAAAATTCACTAACATCTCTGTCAGCCTTTCAGAGGAATTACATGAAAAAGAGCAGCATAAGAAGCAGTTGTCCTTTCCAGTGAAGTTGCACTTGAAGCAAGGTCACACATGTCCAGTGGGGTTTTTTGCCTTTCTCTGTATTTCAAGTCAACATTCACTGAAGGTTAAGGCAATGTAAAAAAACATACTATACAGGGAGAGCTAGTAATATTTATTTATAATGTTACATTTACTAAAATTTAGTCTCTAAATATTTATTTTAGTACATATTGTTTTAAGGCACAATCACTAGTAATGTATTTGAGTTGCTGGAGGGGAAGAAACAAAGGTCTTTAAAAGGGGGGGGGGTGGAAAGGAGGGAAAGGGTAAATGTTTTAACATAAGCTTCTGCTATCCCATGAGGTTCAAGCACAATTAGTTGATAAAACACCAAAATCTATCTACACACTGCTCTCTGTTGTTCACGTAAATAAAATACTGCAAAGTGACTTTTGCATTGAGGGGTATTTCATGCACCACAGCTCCAGGTGCCTCTTTTTTGGGTAACTCTACATATAGTTTTGGGCTTTTGGACTCCCTCTACAAATGCAAAAATGCTGATTCTTTGTGCACAGGAAGACTGAGCTAAATAAATATGCATGCAGAAGGCATATAAAAGTCCAATGGCACTTGATATTACATTTTGAAACTAGAGTGAAAAATCTATGCTATTATAGTCAGGGTAGCAAGGAACACATAAAAGAGCAACATGCATTCTGTAAAAGATGAGTGACAAGAACAAGTAACACAAAACAACCCTTAATAATAGCCCACTATTACAAATGTAAGACCAGCCATCTTTGATCACATGAACACTGTTTGCAATTCTTTAGTATATATAGTTTGATTCAACTTTCATCTTTACAGAAATTCATAGCATTTCAACATGTAGGCACTTTATGCAGCGTGGTGGTATTACAAACATGCCAAAACTAGCATTTGTTACCAAACCTGGGCAAAGCTCTTCATCACTATCACATTTAGTCATATGGATAACTCTTCTTGGTGAGCACTGTTAAGCATTTTCTCACCTGACCTCTTCCTCAAAAAACGCTCCACTTCCTTAGTGTGACAGTAACACATGAAATACCAGTTGAAGTTCACACTTCTTCTAAGCAAGCTATTTCTTCTTTTAGTTACTTGGCTTTCTACAGGTAATGTTTTCTTGGTTTGGTTTGTTTTTTTAACTAGATGATTAGACATTAAATGGGAATTCCACCACTGTCCTACAAGAGCACACAAGACGCAGTGAGGAAGTAGTAGTTTGACTGGAAAGCTAGCGATTCAGATCTTTACCTAAATTTACTCAGACACTGACTGAAAGAGAGCTATGCCTATTACACTGATGAGCTTGATCTGTGTTCAAAACAGTAGCCATACACCAAAAAGGTGCTAGCTAGGAGCTCTGACTTCAGTACCAAGTGAAATCAGGTACTTTTTAACTCAAGCAGAGTATCTAAAATGAAGTTGACACAGTACAGCCCTGAACTGTACCAAGGTAACAGTACCAATGTAACAGGAGCCAACGTAACTGTTGACAAACCTTTCTTGCTTTTTTGTCAATCAATATCACAGCTTAAGAACTTCCATAATCTCACCTCATGGGATCTCACCTTCCACAATCTCTCCTCCACACCTGGTGGGTCAGTGGAGATATGTGCAAACTCAAACCAATGAATAAACTGGTAGTTGGTTTTGTACATCTCTCAGCTTTTGACATCCAAAATGTCAAGGAAACAATGTGATTTCTAGCCACAGCAGAAAGGCTGTTTGTAATGTTCATGAAAATACATATTAGTTACGGACATGAGTAGAGTACAGCACTGTGCAAATAAAATGTCATTAGCCTTCTTGATCATATTGTTGAAGCAAGAGCTGGAACACTAAGCTATTAACCACTTTAATCTACCTTACATTCAAAAAATAACACGTTTTACAACTGACAATTTTAAATTACAAGCGCACGTTGCAAGCGCAGTATTACTGGGTTTGTTGATCTGCATCTATACACTTAGGACCAAAACCACTTATTTCCCACATTGATTTAAATCTGGATTATTTCCCCAGCTTTGAATGAATTGCCCTGGATTTTGTCAGCGTGACATAATGAGGGTTTAGTTTCTCCTAGTTTAAAGATCATGTCTTCTGATAATTTTCTAATTACCTCCTGAAAGTAAGTTTAAACAATGCTTTGGATTGACCCACTGACAGCTGGATGATACCTGATATTGAAGAGACACACAAAACAGTGGCACAGAATCTCTGCAGCTCTGTAGGTGGCACTAAACTACACTGACATGTTCAAAGAGATGCATCTTGCTGACCCTGAAATTTTCACATGATCAAAAATCCCATGATACATCACACATTTTGGAGAGACAATACAAAACAGAGCTTTGAGAAAGGTTCACATACAGGGAACAACTGCAACTCCATCATCGTAATTCCACCTTGCATGGTCTCAGCAGACCCTCCAGTTTGGTCCCTCTTTTGCATGTAATAGGAGGTATTCCTAGTATAAGAGCCACATGCATCTCAAGCCTTTTCTCGTGTCATGTGCTGGTCACCCTGATATACTTAGTATGAACGGACCAAGTATGTATTAGAGAAGAACATATGGCAAGAAACTATGTGCTTGTGCTATGCACGAGTAAACAGGTTTGGAATGTGACTTTGAGGGCAACCACCTGTATCAAAGTGATCACTTAATTTTGCAAAGTTAATCTTAAAAGCCTTCAGCAATAAAGCGATAACCCAAGCCCAAAATATTTAGGAGACACTTGGCTCTGTATGCACTTGTAATCTTCTTTTCTTTAACATGAATCATGGTGGGAAAACAGTCTCTCACTTTCTTCAAATTTCTCCATTCTGAAGTCTTCAGCCACACCAAAAAAACACAATTGTATGACATCCCAGTCACGTAACCACAGCAGCCAACTGACATGACCTAAAAGCAGGGCTGGACATTTACAGAAGACTCCCCTTCATACAGCAATTAAGTAATTATACATTAATTAAAGAGGATACACAGGATATTAGTAATATTTTATCTGCCTTTGTTTTGGACTAAGTCCTACCAGTATTTGCACTACAAGAAACAAATGCAGGAACTCAGACCTTGTCACCAGGATAACTAGATGAGAATTTCTTTCTTTAAATTATCTCCAGTTCCAAATTAATCTGGAATAAGGATGGAGACTTAGCGCACAGAGGGAAGAATCTATAAAATGAAGACATATGTGAATACGTAATTGGAAAAGCATAGGATGAGAAAGTCAGTTTGAGTTTAGTGAATAAGCACACTGCTGATTTATGCCAGATTTAAACCACTATTATCAGCCTCCTGACCATATTTCAAGGATAAAGCACTTCTAGAATGACTTAGTATGCAAAAGAAATCCCTCTCTGGTTCCAACTGCAATTATTAATCTTCTAATACTAAACCACCTAGACTCAGTGTAGACAACGCACAGGGAAGGCAGGACAATGGGATGACAAATGCATTGGTGAAAAGTGAGCATGGTTGAATTCCAGACTACCAGCCAGTTAAGCAAGTGTAATGACCCTTGATGGAAGCTGTAGGTGAGGCGCTGCAATATATGGAGTACTTTGCCACTGCCTAAGACAGTGTTTTGAATATTCCAACAATTGAAAGTCCTAAAGTAAAACAAGACACTTTCTTTTCAGCTGATTCACTGCTTAACTAAACACGCTATATATGAAAAGTAATACTGCAATTGCCCATTCACGTTTTTAATTTCAATTATTTTTTAAAATATATTTATACCAAAAAAAACTCCTTTTATGTTTTCTGAAATACTTCCAATACCTAAATCCATAAAGCCAGAACAAAGTACCTAGAAATAGCACACCACAGAATGACAAGACAGCTGCTCCAGATGCAAGCAGCTCTCTATCACACATTACCAGCAAGCATCTCTGTCTCCAAGCTGACATTCAGAGAGTTGTTTTAAAGAATTATAAGAAAGATATGGACAAACATGCAATTCTGTCTCTCAAGAAGATGGAGATTCAAAGCAAAGACATAAAGAAGATGCATATGTTCTGCTAAGGACACCTGAAGAGGTGAGGCATAAGAAGATAAATATTTATACTCGCTTTTAAAGTAGTAAATGTTATGCATCCCATTGGAGTTGGCTGCCTGAAAAAAAATAAGCTGTCCAAACTTTTGCCAAAGCCTGAAAGTTAAATTATTTTCAATGGTTAAAAACAAATCATATTAAATTAAAAGAGAAAAAAAAAACAAAACCCCAACTTTTATCCTTACCCTGATCCTCCTCACAGGGACAGAAGTTTGAAAGGACTGAGTGTTACAGATACTTCTGAAGCTTTCTGATGCTTCACAATCCCTGTATAGAGCACTTAAATAGACTGATACTTGAAAACTTCTGTACTCAGAAGTCTGATGATTGAAACCATCACAAGACTATTAAATGCATTGACTGAGAGTGGAAAGAGAGACAAACACCTTTCAACTAATACTGGAAAAGTGTAGGTACTGTTTCTTTACTAGTTCTATACATCCACATGTAGAAAATGCAGCTGAGAACCAGGGCTGGTGACAAAAGTCAGCACTGACTTAGATAGCAAGAATGAGGATTTACCGTTTGTGATTTGCGAGCAGATGTGTTCTGACCATTATCTTTCACTCCCTCATTAAAAACATGAGTATATGCTTAGCTAAATGTCTGTTATGCACCTTCACATACACTGGTGCAAGCACTTAGACAAAGTTTGGATTATGCCATAACTAACAAGGAGGCAGATTTGTGTCTGCTTACGAAGTTGGTATGATTTCATCAAAGCCTTTTTGTATTTCAACACCCAAATCAGTTGTTACCATTAATGTGGCTTTGAGCATCTATTCTGTAACATGAATTCAAGAATGCCTGGAAAGCTGGTGAAGAGCAGCCTCAGCGTGCTGATGGCTCCAACTCAGGATTGCAATGTGATTGCTATTGACAGTGCCACTACCTTGTAGCAATTCTTTGGCCAGAAGCTAAAAGAGGTTCCAGCCTGGAAATGCCATACATAAACACAGGGACAAAATGCATATGACAGATTTAGATGAATGTCCTCTTAAGGCAAGCATGTCATTTCATCATTGCAAGACATAAGGCCTAAGGAGGCACGAAAAGCTTGTTTTGCTTAAAAAAATCATCTCACACCGAAGATTCTTGCAGGATTGCTCTAAAGTGCTCAGTGGTTTTCAGATACCTAATTCACCCAGATTTTATCCTGGTTTTGTAAGAAGGAAGCATGGGCCTGTACATGCTAAACTTGCATTTCCCTGCTTTACTGACATATCTCCTCTGAAAGATGTAAGTGGAAATCAGAAATGTCTTCTCTCTGCATATACAAACCATGGTTCTGTAATCTTACTGCAAAGTCTAACCTTGCTTTCACAAACACCAGAGCAAAAAGCCATTATCCAGACACATGAGTTAGGAAGCTATTAAAATGATCAGTACAGGCTAGTGTTTTTCCAGGAAGCCAAACCAGGTTGCAACACCAGCCTTCCAACTCTTCATTCTCTTCCAAACAGAACAAAACATAGAAGCCATTTTCTTTTTCCAAAATACAATACTAAAAAAAAAAAACCAAAACCAACCAAACCCAAAAAGACCCCAAACCATCAAGTATTTATGAAGACACCATTATAAATAGGAGAAAAGACACTGGTGCTAAAAATTTTGTTCCTTGAAAGAAAACAATACAAGGATCTGACATTACTGCACTACCTATTGCCAGCTGATTTAAAAAAAAAGATTTGCCCAAAAAGTAAGTCTCAAGTCTATACATTCTCTAAACCTGTGGGAGGAGAGTTTAAGATTTCGATCTGAATTCTGCAGCACAAGCCCATCTCTCATTAAATTTAATCAGATTTAAGATGATGATATTAAATATATAGACTCCTATGTTAACAGCAGTCTGTGTGCCAAGTTCTTGCCAAGGGCAAATTTCTATGGTCAAGCTATAAGGCTATAAAAATAAGGGTTACTTACAGATGCTTAATTACAGCAGTGCTTTGGGAGACTACAATAATAAATGCCATCTTGAAAAGACAAGGTCCACAGTTTTCTCGCTGTATGGACTACATTTAATTGCAATGATGATTCAACCTTCCTTTTCCCAAAGAAACAACAGAGCATCACAATTATCTCTGGCACCTCACAAGTAGTACATTCCAGCAATTCTGCAATGTTTTTCTACTTTTCAATCAGTTGCAAGAAGCTTTCTGAGCTAAGGTTTTTTCAATCTAAAGACAGTTAATCCAAAGCACGGGTATAAATCAGCTCTTGCAAAGTCAAATACCCAAATCAAGCACAACAATTCCACAAGTACTAGATAAACACACATTAAAAAGGAAAGCAAATGGTTCAGCCAAAGACATTTCAGAATATGGAGCATAAACTTTGCATAAGTCTAATTTTGGAAGACAAAGCTTTTCATTTTGTAACAAGACCCATTGTTTATAACACACTAGAGCGCCAAAGGTAATAAAAATGAGGCACTACAACCTTGAAGATTATCTACAGCTGCCAGGAAGCTTCCAATTAAGATGAGCCATTTCAACCAGTAATCAGAGGGGAGGCAGTAGGGTCACACTACCACATTGGGCATCCATCCCCAGGGCTCTTATTAGGCCCTAATTCTCTCTTCCTGAGTCCACAATAATCACCTCACCCTTCTCTACCAGAGGAACACAATGCTGGGTTTGTATTAGACACAGAGGTATATATTTAAAAAAGACCATCCACAGCCAAAGTAAGCCAGAGATGTGGTTTCAAGAGTATTCAAGCTTTGGAGGAGTTTTCCTAGAAAGCTGCTATGAAATATAACTGCAGACACCTTTATCTACTCACAGTCATGACACATAGTGCAAAAGGATACCACAAAATCTGAGCTGCCAGTCCATGCAAACTGCACAGGCAAATGAGACTTGTTCAGATGCATGCACTGTAAACCCTACCCTTGTGTCTATCATTTTAGATCTGTGTCTTAGTGGTCTGTCAGACACCACATAGTCATTTCCCACTTTGCATTCTCCTGCAGAGAGGGGTTGAACTTAACACAGGCAGGGAACTGCTCTTTTGCCTCTTTGTCCATGTATCCCTGTGTCCTTGGCAAGGCTGACAGCTCAAGGATATCTGCTGGATTCCCACTGTGTTGGTAGCAATATCAACAACTGTTTGTTTTGCCCCTTCTTACTATGCTTCTCTTCATACAGGTCAGAGGTGGGGCAGAGTCTATGTACATCTATCTAAATTGGGAATGAGCCAAACAGTCAGTTTTATGGCTCTTTTAAGTTTCCCAGGCTGTTGTAAAGGGGCTGTAATTCCTTTTAACATCTGGATTAAAACTAGAGCAGTTCAATGTGGTTTAAAAAAAAAAAAAAAAAAAGGAAACCCCAAAATACAAAAAAAAAAAAACCGCAAACCCAAAACACCAAAAAATCCCTACACAAACCAAGCCACCTGCGCATGCAACTTCATGTCTTCCATATTTCTGTCTCTGTGTACACTGACACCTTTAAGCCAAATATACTTCACAGGCTGCATAGCTGAGCCACAAGTGCTGTTATAAACACTAGGGTGAATTTCAGCACAAACTTTTACATAGCTACAGTGGACAAACACGAGGTCGATGAACACTTAAATGATATCTGGGGGGTTGTTTTGCTTTTTTTCCAGTGAAAAAATATTATATAATAGCATGGTTTCTTTAATAGCAGAATTATTAGACGTAAAGGTGCCTGAATGGTGTAAGCTGCCAAGGACAGAGATGGGAATTACTTAGCTTAAGTTCCTGGAGATTCCACTCACACTAATGGTCTGAATTTAAACAAATTTAAATTTAGTTTACAGAGCAACAGAAGTTTCCTAACAGTAAAATCTACTAGACTGTGAAATGGTCTCCTAGGAATCACATTATAACTTGAGTGAGATAAAAATGGTCAAACACCAGAGGAAAATACAGTAGGATACAATCTGCACTAGAAAAAGTTTTAGCTGAGATGATCTAAATGGTTTTCTTCCCTCTTTGATTTCCATGAAGTGTGAGTTGTTCATAATGTGACTGCAGTGGAATATGTTAAAGTATTTGGGACCCCCCACACACACTGGCTTCCAGTCGTTCCCTTTCAGCTTTCCACAGCCTTCTTCCTACCAAATATAACAGTATCTTTTAGCCAATCCAAAAGGAACAGAGCCTTTCTGCAAGGCTGCAACATCACCCTTTCAAAGCCCATGCACCCTGGAGTCACTGCATCCTACCGAGTATGCACACTTTGAACTTTTCAATAATTCTGAACACCTACTGTGTCTCTGCTTGGTCTCTTGTAGTAGGATTAAACAAGTATGTGTGACAAGCAGCTTTGATTTGCTTGTCTTCAATTCAACAGTCAGTGCACTATTTCGGAACTGCTCAGACTTCAAACTAGAAGGGCACTAGTTCACAGTAACTATTAGAAGTTAATTTCACAAGCATCATGGAGTTTTTTT